>OX457039.1:27477419-27517419 GCA_949752735.1 Lumbricus terrestris
AATGATGATCTGGCATAGAAAAGGCTTGGAGTTGATGTTCTAGGCACGGGCTTTGCGTACAAAATTTAACCTAATCATGGGATTCACATTGGGGATAATCACAGTGGCGGCGCCAGGGTGGCTAAGCCCTCCCAAAGGTCATCAGTTTTTTTGCACAGGGAAAATGAAATAGCCTATTTCATGAGATTTCGACTAAGCCCTCCTAAAAAAGGACATGATTTTTGGGGGGCAGGGAAAATGAAATATTTCATGAGATTTCGACCAATTAAATGACTAAATAGAAAAAGGTCGTCAGGTTTTTTAACTGGAAAAATGAAATATTTTCTTGAGATTTTGACGAAATGACTAAAAAAGGTCGTCAGAAATTTAGGCGAATGAAAATGAAAAATTTCAGCACCCAAAAGCTGAAATCCTGGCGCCGCCACTGGCTAATCCGCTCCCTTTCCACTTAAATTCCACATTTCTTTTAATTTCGATGATCCCTCGTACTTTTTTGTCCACGTATAGCCTACGCCTACAAGAGTGGACGAATCAAAACTTCAGAAAACCTTTAAAAACTCCAGCCACCAGATTTACGACCAGAAAATTCATTCGGGTTCAGGAATTTTATTAAATCAGTTGTTGCTTAGAGCACATGTGCGTTTGTTCTTATACGAGCGAAAGGCGTGCCTGGCCATCCAGATGCCGAACCAGATCTTCCCTACCGTGAGCTTCAAGTGCAGCTGCCAGGATAGCTGCCTTGTTTTCCGACTTCTCCAGTGTCTTGACCCACAGAAGCAGCATTTCGTACTTCTGGAAGAACTCAGACCTCTTCTGAAGGTTAGAATCCCGCTGTAGAATCATTAGGTTGACTGGTTTAACGCCGAGAGTCGAGGCCAGAGCCACCCACTCGGGACCAAGGTCAGTGGCGATTCTAGTTAGCACCTCGATACTGACCGGGTCATTCAGAGACAGATAGGTGATCGGAGCCTTCCGCAAAGGCTTCGGCGCAAGCAGGTCCAAGTTCTTTGGAAACGTGACTAGGACTTCCGTCAGTAAGGAAGGCTTAAATTCAATGATTGGTTTCAGAGGAGCTTCTTGAACCGGAACTAGACTTTCGTCGGCAGTCTTTCCTTCTTCTTCTTCTGAATTCTCATTCTCCGCTCGTTCTTTCACCTCAACTACTGGCGCAATGATCTTCTTTCTCACCGGCATCGTCACGACCTTTGTGAGCTTGCGCAGCTGAATGAAGCCACGGTAGACGTCGTAGCTCTTCTGCACGAAGATGTCGCGCTCCTGTATGCTCAGCTCGAACTTTGTATCGAGATTCGTGTTGAAGATGACTCTGGGATTGTCGTTCTGGTTGATGCACTTGACGTTGCCGCGAAAGGACAGGTCGAGTAGATCGCCGTCCTTGAGGCTGATTTCCTTGCTTGGCTCCGGTCCTACGTCATAGTCGTCGTCCACAAGCTTCCTCATGATCCTGTCGAGTCTCGTCACTGGAGCTACGTAGACCATGACGTCACACGCGTCCTCCATCTTCTGGCGAACGATCAGCTGAACCGTTCGATGGATGAGAATGACTTGCAGGGCGTCGGCGATTCGTTCGGCCCCTTTCGAGGTGAGATTGAGGGACGTCCGGAATACGACGAACCGATCGATCGGTTGCTTTAGTTTCAGTTCGATCATATCGATCTTCAGAGGATCGATCTCGATCTCTTCGGCCACCCATCGTTTCTTCTTCTCGTTCATCTGCAGAATGAAGAACTGATCTCTTTCGTCGTCCGTATTCGTCGCGTACTGTCCCATGTACCACTTTATTGGCTTTGTAGACAGGCCACCCAACGGATCATCCTGATCCGCATCCGCTTCTCCTTCCTTTCCCTTTCCAGCTCCTTCCTTCGCTTTCTTCTTCCCGTCTTCCGGACCCTTTTTAGGATCTGTCGCCGCCTTTTTAGGATCTGGCGGCCCGGCCTTTTTCGCGTCAGGCCCTTTCTTTGCGTCCGCTCCCTTCAAACGTTGCCCCAGCACCTTGGTTTCGTCTTTTTTGGCAACCTCCTCCTTAGCTTCGGGTTCCTGAGCACCTTCTTCTGCACCAGCCGCGGGCTTACCCTTCGAATCTTTGGCTGCGCGTGCCATTGCAGCCTTTTTGACGACCACCGGGTTCGGAGGCACTGGCAGAGTCATGAGAATGGGCGTTTCAAAAATCCGACTCTCCCACTCGATTGTGAACACTGAGCTGGACGTGAGCAGACCCTTAGCCTCCGGCATCGTTCGCTTCAGTTCCCCCATCGACATCTGGTCGACCGGCTGCATCTGAATCGCCAGCTTCTCGTTCCTCGTGAACGTCTCAGGGGTCGTCGTGAACGTCACTCGAGGATCGACGTTCGACACGAATCGTCCGCCCCGTTTCTTCAGCTTCATGTGGTCCTTCTTGAAGCGAGAGACGACGACCAGCTTGCAGAAGACTTTGACGTCGCCCTGCACGAACTTCAGCTCACGGTACTTGTCGAGCGTCGTGTCCTTTGTCGCTATCTCCGTCCATCGTCCGGGCGCCAGCTCGACCTTGATGGCCGGCTCTCTGGATGCCGCCTGCTGTCGGGAAAGATTGTGCGGTATAAACACGCAGAGGTTGCACTTCAGCTGGAAGGTCGGCGACGTGGAAGACAGTTCAATGACGTTGCTGATGACCTCTTCGTTGTCGGGATAGACGAAACCAGCGTCCTGCAAGTCGACGACTGAACAGTCGACGTTCGACTTCTTGAAGTACTGTGGGTCTGCTCGAAGTATGCAGCCAACTCCTCCATCGAATTCTAATGCCGATTCGACGTTCAGATTAATCAGCGGCCACTGCCTTGCCTCCTTCTCTCTCAGTTTGATCAAAGCAGCCTCTTTCTTTTCTTCCTCGATCCGTTTTCTTTCCTCCTCCAGTCGTTTCTCCTCCAGCAATCTCTTTTCCTCTTCCTTTTTCTTCAGTAGTTCCTCTTCCTGCCTTTTCTTCTCCTCCAATTCCTCCTGGATCTGTTTCGCCACTTCCACCGCCTCAGCGCACGCCTGGCTCGCTTCAACGGCTGCTGCTTCCGTTTCTATGGCGATCTTGCTCATCCTCAGCAGCTCGTCGTCGATCTTGGCCAGCTGAACGTGAAGGTTCTTCTGTCGTACCTCCAGCTCCAGTTCTTCCAGCGTCTTCTTGTGACCTTCCTCCGTCGCCTCTGGCACAGCGATCGTTCGGAAGATCTTGTCCGTGATCAGCCTGATCGGCGTCCTCACCGTCTCCATCTGCTTCTGGGACGTATCACAGTAGTTCTTTAGTTGGTCCATGTCGTTCGTTAGTTTACTGACCTTCGCCTTCAGTGCTTCCAGGTAGTTCGGCTCCAGCTGTTTGCTTTTGTCGACCTGGATGTGTTCCTGTAGCTCCAGGAGACCCTGCATCAGAGCGTCCTGGTCCAACCCGATAGCGCCATCCGGTGCTTTGCTCTCCACGACAGTCTGCTCGGCACTCTCTTTGGGAATTGCTTCGCTGCTCGCCTTATCGAGGGCGGCGATCGAAGTCTTGCTGTCTGTCTGCGGTAGAGCATCACCATTGCCTGACAAGGTTAGCTTTTCGGCGGTTGCTGCAGGATCGGGTGATTTGGTCGGACTTGCGACGGGAGACTTGCCTTTGGCCCCCGGTGATCCGGACGGACTCGCTTTGACAGGAGACTTGCGCTGTCCAGTGGCTTTGGGCGCTGCTCTGGCCGGACTAGCTCCGGCTGGAGGCTTACGTTGCCCAGTGGCTTTGGGCGCTGTTGGCGGTGGCGCCTTCTTGGCGTTTGCAACTGGTTTACTCTTGGCGGCGGCGGTTGGTTTCGGTGGCATTTCAGTCGTCAGGTTTCAGAATTCTGACATCTTTTGTTTCAGTTCGATGTTCCGACAGCAGACGACATATCGTTTGCGCGCGTAAGACTTCTGCGAAACGCAGCTGATTACGTCATAAAGCGCCTATCGTCTGCAAGATCTTTTGTAAGCTACGTGCGCAGTGACGCAAACCGATTGAATTAGTTCGACACCGATGTAAAAACAAGGGCTCTGTATAAAAAGTCCGTGAATGTAAAAGCCAGCTGTAATAGCTCTCTTAACTATCTGGACCAAAATTTTTACAGGTCAGGTCATGGAGTTGACGCAAGTGAACAAAGCAGCTACTTTCAATTTTGCCGGTTCGGCAACTGTTAACTGACATAATTATGCCTAAGGCCTATAGTTTCCCTAAACAGCCTAGGAAACTTTGGCAGAATGGCACGACATAGGACCTATGGTAGTATGGTTTAGCCTACTGCATGGTTAGGCCTACCGCTAAATTCTGTGTGCCTCTACTTCAAGGAATCAAGGTTATAACTAACCTGCAGGATTCTGAATTTTTTTAGGTTAGCTTAGGCCTAATTCTCACAAATCTCGTAGTATACGCGTAGGCCAACAATGAGAATAGGCTAGGACTATAGGCTACCGTCTAGCGTAAACCTCTCATATGTCGTATTGGTTCCATATAGGCCTATCTTAGATGTCCTCTTGTTGATAGAAAGACTTATAATTTATCAGACAGGCCATAGTTCCTACAGCAATGTACCGTAGGTCAAGGTAGAAAATCTATTGAAGGTAGATTCAGCAGAGATAACCCACTGGTTATTTATTGTGCTATTCAGTGTAATAAATGGCATTTAATCAATTCCAGACATGTATAGAATAGACTAAAGCTTCAGACTCCGTGGTATTGACGTATCTGCAGCCCGTGCATACAAAATAATATTGAATGTTGAATATTGAGTAGGTTCATTCACTCTTTTAATGCTGATGAGAACACCTATCAATACATTATTTTATTGAGCGCCTCCCACATCTCTCCTGCAGCATTTCACCTGTCCTCGGTCCTGCTTCTGCACGATACCACAACCATAACCTGAACGGTTGAACCTAGCCAAACTGCCATGTTATTTAAGCCTAAACTGCTCATGTGAAGGGCCATAAATCGAACAATGTGGACTCACATTGGCTTAGTAATCATGGCTGTCTGGGTGGTTCTTCCAACTTGATTTGAATTAGTACTGTTGTTTAAATGAAACAGATCATCTTGACACAGCTGCTGGGTTGATGCAAAATCTTGGGAGATTCACTTTCTGTTATCAGGATTATAGTCATTTTAATTGAAAAATGTATTTTCCAACATAATTCCTACAACAATTTGAATCTATACATTTCTACATCATCACTGCATTACAGAAAAGCCATTCCAACATAATTTACATGAAAAATAAATTTCTCACACAAGAGTTTCATGTTAACAGAAGTCGAGGAAAATTCCTACAAGAAAGAAGCATAAAGCCAAGTACAGAGCCAACACCAACATCAGCAGAATATCTGTTAGTGATTTGCACAGAAGCTTTTTGTTTTTCTCAAGAAACTACAAGGTGTTCAAATACATGTTTAACAGCATGCAGGGAAATCACAGGAACATCATCAAAGACTGGACAAAACAAACCATCACCTAACACTGACACATAGATAGATGCCTTGGTGCCAAAAATTATCAAACATGATTAAAAATTTATGGCACTTATCTGAATCCGTTTCACTGGCCATCTAGTTGGAAAGCAACGGCAAAATTTACTAGCACAATAAAAAATTAATCAATTTAACATCCAAAAGATCACTTAAATGCAAATTTATGCTTGATTTTCAAAATTCAGCACTTCACTTAATAAAATAACAAGCTCTACTTATATAACGTTGTGTTTTACAAAGCTTTTATGACTGACGCCTTCTCCAAAGAGTTGCCCTTCTTGATCCATAAAATTTTGTAAATAAAATTATATATTTAAAAGATAATTACAAAATGCACAGTAAAAACCCCTTCCAAATATACCATCCAATCACCAAAAGTGAAACAATTCTTGAATTGCTGTCATGGAACAACAAGCAATTATTATTAACTTACTACAATGTTGGTGTAGGACTCAACTAAGAGTAATGCACAAGATACAAAAAAATTGTCTAAAGCATAGCCTATATACGCACATGTTTTTTAGAGATGCATACAATACCTTCATAGAAACCCTTAAAAACTGCTAAAGATAATGAGTTGCTATTTGGCATTTACAGATAGAAAATTCAACTATGCACCTAAAAATACTTATTTAAACAGAAAGATCATGAAAAATTACTTTGTTTAAACAAAAATACTGAAGTTAGTGTTTCAAATGACTTTGTGTCCAACAAATGAAATATTTCAGTCAAATTGTCTAAATTTTAACGCTTCAACAATTATCTGCTCTGGTTTTCAAACTGCAGTGTTACCAAAGTGTATTACAATAGCTTATAAATTCCTGAGTATAAACCAAACTAGTATCTCTTGAGGTTCGGTTCAAACTTATAAAACATCAGGTCTGTGAGAGAGCAAACAGAATTTTCATGGCCTTCTTTAGATGTAAGTTGCTGGCAAAATCATTGCACACGAAGCAGAGTTGCAAGCATAACAAATACAAAAAACTTGTGCTCAACGAAGTATGCAATGAAGTATGTACATCTTCGGTTCTCCACTGCATGATGGTTAAGTGACAAATCATGCACGGTGAAACTCTACGCTTGGCCGAAACTACCTAAGTCTATAGGCAATATATTTTCAGGAGAATTCTAACGTGTTCAAGGCCTATTTCATTGTCCTAATATAGTACCTCTTTATCAAATGAGAATCACAGGCATTCATGAATGTAGGATCACAATTCATAAAAGGGAGCCTTAAACCGTTTCACAGACAGTGAGTGCTGTGCCACCAAACAACACCAGGCAATATAGTTGATCATGGTTCCATCAATGCCAAATAAAGTGAGAGCTTGTCACTTAACTCGTCACTAAAGATGCTGTGTGAACACGTAATCAAAACCATGAAAAATATCTGCAACACGTACGTCGTACAATGATATTCATAAATCAAAGTGCTACAGAATAAGCAACTATTAACTATTAGTGGTCATAATCTGCTGGAGCATTGTCATTCCACAACAATTCACGATAAATTGTAACAACTCTAATTAATTATGGATTCTACTGTCGAGATCAACATTGACAAATTTCACATTTCATTGACAAGTCACCCACATGTGCATACGCAAAGTTGCATTGCATGCCGTTCTACGTGGAAAATAAATGAACAAGTATTGACGCAAGATCGGCGTTAGAAGGCAACTTCTGGAAACTGGATTAGGTCGGTCAAGCGGAAAACAAATTCCACAGTGCTTCACTGCACGTCACATTTCCATACGTCATGTTCTAATGTCACTACGAGCCACACGATAGCACAGTTGAGCACTAAATAGCTGGTAAAAAACTGCAGCAACATTGACTCATAACAATGTTTACCAATAACAGCTGTATACAAATGAGGTAAATCTCACGCCAAAAGCAGAAGCTACACGCAGCAAGTGGACCTAGCATGAAGAGATAAACAGGGATACAAACGATGCCAAAAATTTCTTTAACAACTAACAATTTATTCCATCTGCATCTTCTAGAACCTTACAATAATTGTTAAATGTCTAAAGGAAACAAGTGTGTCAGTTGTCTGTTGATAGCAATGCTGTCCACTTAAATCAGGCAATGCTCCAGAGATTTCTGATTATCACAGAGAAATTCAATACAACTGCGGCACAGATTAACTTTCTTCTGGTGCTCAGGATTGTCTCATTGCCAGTGCTTTGTGGAAAATAGTTGACCTCATTGACCAATTCTCCGTCCAAATCCAATTTAATTTTAATCCAAGTATAATTTCTACATCTTTAAATGTTGTGCAGAAAGATTGAGTCATAGATATTTCAGACACCTATAAGTTTTTCAAGGTACACACATAATCATTATAATGGCACATCAAGACTTCAATTTTCTATCTAGAGTCTGCTGTTAATCTGGCTCAACAAAACAGCCTCAGTCTAAATCCACACAGACTGCAGTCAATGAAGGAGCAAGCACACGAGGCAAAGCCAAGCGCAATAAGCTCGTCCGTTTCAAAGTGCTTCTTAGACAAAAAAGCTTTTTCCGCTTTTCCATCTAATTGAAGCACAGGACAGACATAAAGACTCAATGAAGCATCTGAACAGCGGCACACCATTAAAAATTAATTATTTACATCCGTCCATCAGTTCAGAAATTACGAGACCAAATATTCAATGATGCTGATCAATTTTAGGAGCTGACGCTATATTCGTCAGCTCTGGCCAAGAAAGACACTGAGTGTTAAAGCTATGAAGAAATTAGTCTAAGAGATCTCTTCATCAGTGGTTCTTTCTTCTTGGGTCTCTTAGATGTGCCTTCAGCATATCTTCAAAAGCAGCGTCTTCACTCTGTTTTGGCTTTGCATGATGGCCAACATCAACATCCCACGATTGACTCCACATATTATCTGAAACAAAGATGGCACAATGAAGCTTTAACAATTTTATAAGATAAATTTAAAAGGCATAAGCAATACCTGAATATATACGTGGAGCATTTCCCATAAAAAACCTGACAAAAAGCTAACAGGTAGGCTGTGTATGTACTGTCAACATCACTGAACCCTTGGACACCCAGCATTATATCTTGAAAACAGCATTAAATCTGTTAATTTTTTATGCACTTCTGTAAAGCAGTACTGCTAACATTATATGCAGTGCATCAGTAAGCATCAAAACTGATAGTTCTTGCTGAAGCTGCTGCTTGTTATGAAACTATTCTTGCTTGTAGCTTGCCTGACACTCCTTTAAGTTGCAAAAACATTATGCGGCTGCGAGATACTGTAAATTAGCAGCACAAATAGAGGTGCTGAAATGTCTGGAAAATGAGATTTACTTTAAATGCCTGAATGATTACAGAAAGCATTATAGAATGTAGGGCTTATTGTAGGTTCTTGTCTCAGATAACAAATGCCAGTACATTAAGTCAATTTTACAAAGTACATGTAAACTTCTCTTATGTGCATACGTTGGGTAAATATGTTTAAGTACATATGTGCAAGGCAGTCCAAAACAGAGTACTTAGCCGTGTCGACCGTGGTTGCCAAAATAGTGGCCATCACTTAAAAACAACATAAACCTCTAAAAACGAAGGCTGAAATGTGCTTACCAAAATCTTTGTAATCTTCTTTGCAAAAGCTGCGTCGGTCCCCGTAACAGAAGTGGAAGCCTTCACAACCAGCAACTTTATGTCCCTCTGAAAATACAGAAATGCTTGAACAGTAATTTCACGTTTAACAAATTGTTGTATGAGCATCGGCTCACACAGGTTACAGGTTTAACAAGAAGAAAAATAACCTCTCTGCCAAAAGAAATAACAAACATAAAGATTAACAACAACACCGTCTTTATGGAGCCGGTAAAGTTGAGAACAACTGAAAAGAAATCCCCGGTTACCTTATGTACCATAAATTAATGCTAATTAATTCACAAAGGAATGTCTATGCAGCTTCATGCAAGCTAACTATTTCTTTATATGTACAAGAATCATGCTCGTAGATGAACATTGAACGTGCAGCCTTCTTACTGAACAACAACCTCATTTAGACTAGAGAAAACTTGTGTCTTTATTATGGTTGAACATTTGCTGAAAAGCACATACATATATATATATATATATATATATATATATATATATATATGCTAAAAAGATGCGACCACTGGAATTTAATGGATATATTAAAATGAAAACATTGTAGGACTGATTACAAACAGTATTTCATTTCTATAGTCTATCCAATGCATTTCTATTCAAAATTTGCAGGCAGCTAACAACCCGACATGCACCAGAACAGATAGAAACAATTAATATGTACCGTGCTTTCATGCATGTAACCTGTACTCAGATACACTTTGCAGAAATTAGCTCAACATGTAGAGATTGGTACAGCTCCCTCCCATACACAAATTCCTGCAGCCACCAAAGCCTTAAAAAGAAGCCCAAATCCACAACCATATCTTGAAATATTGGAACCACTATATTTACATCCAGCTTATTCCCATTAAATTCATTCATTCATTTCGACAATTTATATAGCACCTCTTCAAGAAACCTACTCAGAGGCGCTTCCAGCCCAGCCACAGCTAAAAAAGTAAGAATTGATTCAATGGAGAAGTGGATATTTCCACCTTCCTCTTAGTAACAGAGCAATATAATAAGTGCCTCAGGAGTGAACATTGTTCTGCATGATCTACCCTCCATATTCTAAGTCTTGCACATGTTTTCAGCTAAGAAAAAAATTATAAAATACAAAATTCACGAACCTTCTTTAACTCTTAAAGCATCAGTAGTATAACGGAACGTTAAGAATCCATAATTCTCTCTGAAAAAACAAACAAACAGACCCCATGAAGAGAAAACGGTCAAAAGGTAACAGTGAGAAGTTACACTTCAAGGGTTTAAATCGAACAGAGAATGACATTTTAACACATGGTGAATGATGATTTATGCAAAAGCAACCTAATGATTGAAAAACCTTGATGAAGAAATTATTCATTACACGTCAGCCTAATGTGCACAGAGCTTTAGAAAAAGAGCAGGAGAACATTCGTTAGAATGCTTTTATTTTTATATGTTTCTCAAAATTGTACGCACCATATGTATCACATATAATGACGCCCAAGAAAAGAACCAACAGCTTAGAAATGGACTAGTCAATTTAAAGGAACCCATAAATTTATACCAAGAAATTTAACCATAAGCTTATACCTTGAACATGTCAGACTAAAAAAGTTCACATTTGTCCCAAAACTTATATGCTTTTAAAAAAAATATAAAATATAAAGCCGTGATAACTTGCCTATCGTTAACCTATCTGTACCCAATGTGTTAACGTGTTACCTCAACACATGTTGGCCTTAATACATCGTTTGGGGTAAAATAGCTTGTTAGGCTTAAAGTTTTAGCTGCAGAATATGCAGATGCATCCAGTAGACACAAAATAAAAAATCATATTATGAAAAAGACCATTTTTCGAATGATATAGTAAGCGACAAGTGGTCCATTTCTCCATCAAGAACACTTTTAATATATATATATATATTATATATATATAATACATACATGCAAATTATGGTCTAACATACATTATCCCTGCTAAACAGGACTGAGCTAAACAGCTTACAGGTGTCCATTACACATTTAATCATTTCTGTCAACAATTCTGTTGAATACCTGCCCAAGTAGGTAACAGATATTTTGCTGGAACCTTGTCATGCCTTACACAATTTCAAATGCCACACTTTCATCTGTCATTGTTTAACATGCACAGAGTTTTGTTGACAGGCTACTACCCAATCTTTCATGACTCACCAACGAATGTTACTACCATGCCATGTAATCTTGCCATGTACTTGTCAGTCTGAATGAATAACAATTGAAAAATATTATTATTTACTGTTCTGTTTGAGGGTGCACTGAAACTTTCGTAATCTCTCCAAAATGTTGAAATCTCTCTTTCAGTTCAAGCGGCGTACAGTCATCTGGAATGCCACCCACATAGATCTTTTTCTCACGAATCTGAAAAAGTCAGCAAGTAACAATGAAAATTCATTCACGAGTGATGAAATAAAATTATAAAATCAATATCCAAAGTGGTCGTCAAGTTAATGTTCAATTCAATTTATCACGAAGTGGTGTTAAGCCCCTAAAAAATAACCGTAACACGGCGCATTGTTTAGTGCCCAAATTACCCCTGTTAGCTTATGGCGTGGTTTATTTGCTGTTTTGTAGAGCATGTCCACCAGCAACTTCATCTAAACGAATTCTCACTGAATTTCACTCATAATCTATTGAGCTGTTTCCAATTTCCTCAATAAATATGATTTAACGACTTTATTCATATTTACTGTATGATAGCAAACACTTCGATGACTAAATGAGAAACCAACACAGCTTGTCGGAAAAGTGTTCACCCATTAACAAAATTGTCATGCAATATGAGATATGTATGTATTGAAATTCACCAAGCTAATCCTTAACCAGTGAAGATAAGACACTGCATGTTGATATTCTCTGGAAGTTCTTAGAAGTCATCCAGAACTGGGCAACATCTAAATAACTTCATTAACCCAGGACGACTTCCTGCCATCTAACTCTACCAAAGATAGTGCACAAGTCAATGCACTCCGTTTACAGTTCCAAGTTGCTAGAGAGAACTATGGGAAAAGAAATGCTTAATATGTTTGTTCTGTCGTCATGTCATGTAGGTTGGCTAAAGAATCTAAAGATTCAATTAAAACAAAGTACTTTATCTTTGTTATCCGACATGAAGTCGTCTGACTGCCATTTCCTCTCATACCTAAAATAACACCAAATCTCTATCAACAATCAGCAACATCAATTTGCTAATCACTATCATGAAATATCATCCGTCAATCACCAAGATCATTCATCAACAGCATCTGAAATCATCAATCACACCCCACAAAAGCAAATTTTATGTACAATGATAAATGATGCTCTGAAATTCAAGTGTTGTTTGCTGAATAAAGAGTATAAGAAAAGACTTCAAACAGATGACCATCGTATTCAGATAACATCAAACAACTGCAGTAACATTTGAGTAAAACCTGGAATCTCGTACTAAATAGAAAGCTAGAAACTATTGTCTAACCGGTTATGACGACTGTTCCTTCTATAATCTCTGTGATTGCGTTGTCTGCTGGGCGACCTTGAGCAGTATGACGATGACGAGCTGAAGAAACAATTCAGTTGGCACACTTTAGCTTTAGATAAAATATGCAATCTGCTCATCGTCGTACTTAAAAAAGAGTCTTTCATGTCACGCAGGCTGTTCAGGTACTGCTAGGCTACGCAATACAATACCACATATTTAGTGCACTAATTATGTCTGCATTGCCCACAAGCACAAATTACTTTGCATGTCAAATTATTCAATGTAAAATGGCCCATTGGCCTTGCATGGATAATTTGTGTGGAACTTCTCAACTAAAACAAACATGTAAAAAACCAGATATCAAATATTCCAAAGGCCTAACAATAATTAGACAAGATCGAGCTCCTGTAACTTTCCAAAATTTTAAGTATTGATTCATTTGACATCATTGGAAGCAAAGATGCAGAATTATGATCATCGAAAACCGACTAAAACACCCACAACTGTAATTCAACAGTAAAATATTAAAACAATTTATTCAGTAACATCTGAGGCATGTGGTCCTAATGCACACAAAATACCCCTTCTCCTCATTAGCAAAATACTAAGGAATAATCTGTGAAGGTTAAATTTAACAAATTATTGTCTAACCTCTCATCACGACTGCGTCTGTGCTGCCTGATTGGTGATCGAGATCGACAAGAATCGGATGAACTACAAGAGAAATAAATACATTAACCTTACTTGCCTTGCCACTGGAACCTAACTGGAAACTTTAAACAGTCCACCAGTGCTGTCACATACTTTCATCAAAATATGACATTCAGAATATGCTCTGAAATGGAAGTTTATTACTACAAGCTCAATTGATTCTGACTATTGCTGTGATTCATCTTTGGCAATGTGCTTCAATTGGTCATGCACACAAACTCGCACAGCGATTATATGCAGGTGAGTTAAGAATCCCTCTCATTACTCTGCAAACACAGGTTAAATGCCTACAGCTGAGACAATTCTAGGAACTTATTTTTAAACTTGTTCTTACAAATGGCAGCTCTTACAAGAAGTGTTGATCAATCAAATGGATTTTATAAATTTAACTGAAATCAATGACAACACGTCAAACCAAAAACAGCAAATCAACAGAGAAGATTCAGTCAAGAAAAACAGGAAATAATTTGTGCCCCAGAAACTAAAGAAAGTCTTCACTAAACCGAGCCGAAGCTTTTTTTAAAGCCTAAAAGGTTTAAATGAATTAAAAGCCTATTTTATTCTATCACTGTATATTGTTATTGAATTAGAGAAATAAAAGAAACACATCTTAATAGTCATCAAAAAACTCACCTGCTTCTTGAAGATTTACTACTCTGTGACTGTCTCCGAATTCTTGACGTGCGCCGCGTCCTGCGGATTTTGTCTCGGTTCACTGATGTCGAAGATGATAACGTACAGACGCTCGATTGTGTTGTCTTCTCTGCAGAAACTGACGTCAAGGCACAAGAAGAAGAAGAAGAAGAAGGAAGCAACTGATTGCATGGCAAGCCATTAGCCACAGAGTCTGGCAAATGGCCACTCTGGTTAACGATCGAGTTTTCTGGTGAAGTAGAAAATGTGCTTCGAAAGCAACTTGCATCACTGAACGATTGACAAGAGTTGAACTCTTCTTCCTGAGAGGCAACTTTAATGCTGCTGATCAATTTACTTGGCCGAGATGATTCAGAATCAAACGCAGAAACATTTCCATCATCAGAGGTCACCGATGGCACAGACGGAGTTTTAACCTGATTCAGGTCGGCTTTCTCCAACTTAGGAGACTGGTGATCATCGGAAGAACTGATTTTCTGACCAATAGCATTCCGAAATGACACAAGAGTGACTTGCAAATTGTGTGGAATAAGTTTCCACTGTCGTCCAGATGTAGAATTAGCAGCACAAGCGACCGTTCCATTTTGTCTCCTTACATCAAAAGAGGTTGTAACGTCAGAAGAGATCTTTCCACTAACTGAGTTTTTAACCGGCACAATGAGAGAGCTACAGGAACTGTGAGCAACAACAGGCTGTCTGGATCTGTGATCATTGGTTGCTGTGGCAGTTGGCACTGGACGACTAGAACTGCTCGGTTCATTTACAGTCGATGCAGTTGCAACCGTTGCTGGTGTGGACGCCCGAGCCTTCAAACGGAAAATGGTGCCATTGGACGCTGAGAAAATCATTTTACTCGATGTCACGACGTTCGATTCTGAAGAATTGATTCTTTCAGACCGCAAATCATTGCCAGGCTGTTCAGATCTGATGCAGTAATTATGCTCGTCTAGAACAGAATAGCTGCTGTCAAGATTTTCATTTGTCGTATGTGGTTTTGTCGCACTGGTTCCAAGGATTTCGTTCGTCATCTGAGGCTTAGTCTCGCTCAACTCGTTTCTGTTTCTCTCCTTAAGACGGTTCATGTATTCACTCACATTCAATCTTTTCTTATTTTCTTTCTTTTTCTCATTATTGTTGCCATCTTGCGATGATTCCGGCGATAAACCTGCTCCAATTGTTGACGATTGATTGGATTGATTAGCATAATCATCGATCAGCTCCGTCTTAATGTCGACTGGAAAACTCTGTTTACTTTCCGGTTCCTGCTTCAAAATTGTTGGCGATTTGTTTTCTGCAACCAACTGACCCTCTGCTGATCTTGCAATCATTGTTTCAACAGCTTCACCTTCAAATTCACAAGCATTTCTCATAAATTAGGATCAGTGAATCACATAAAATTTAATTCAATTAAAATACTCATTGCCATGCCCATTGCCACACAGCTCCCTGATAGAACCGGATGACAATATAAAAGACATGTCTTGCTGCTCTTATACTCTGTAGTTTAGTTGCTAACAGTTGTGGTATCATATAAAATTTTCTCTATATTATTGTTACTCTGTAGCGTTCACGGATTACTACAAAATAATGATCCAAAAAAATCCATGATCAAATACACAAAAGAGATGCCACACTCATCTCGTAATTTTTTCCGGCTCCAGGCTTGTTTGCATATTTATGCTGCTCACAAATTTACGTTTTAGTTCCAGATTTAAATTAGGATTTCAAGTACACTGGTTTCAATATAAAAAACTAACAGCGTGTCATGTTTAGCACTCTATATTGTTGACGCCAATGATAGACACGCAGGAATAAAATCAAGGTATTATTTGACATTAATAACAATGCTTGCCCAACCCATTTATGGTTCAATCAAAAAGCAACGTGAAGACTAACGTCTGGCTTCAACAACACAAAAGAGGAAACTTACTTTTGACGATATCAGGTGGACACGTATTTCCAGAAATGACGATAGGCATCCTATTAATTCCGGTCCATGGCTTCTGTCCAGGTGATGACATAAGCACCGTGTCTTGAGCGAAAGCATGGGAAACTGATCCAAACTTTGCAGACTGCACAACTGGGCATTTTCCTTGGTGGAATCGTATGGAGTTTACTTCATTCGGCAGCAAATTTTGCAACTGTGTTGGAGTTGGGGCTCTGAGCACCGAACCCCCAGCCATGATGGGCATCTTCAGCAGAGAAGTCTGAGCCTTTGCTGCATAAGTCACCAAATTGCTTGCAGTGGACGCACTGACAGGCCTTGATGCTGAGTTTGCTACAGCTGAAGGCGTCTGTGCCACTGATGACTTCAAAATAGAAACTCCCCCTTTAGCCACGGATACTGCTAACGGGCGCTGTGGTCTCTTGTTAAACGGGTTCAGAATACTTGACATTTTCCCAGAAGATAAAGTATTCACTTTCGTTGTGATCACAGCGGCAGCAGTTGCAGATTGCATTAGACTGCCAGTACTGATACTGCCAACGGTTTTCGTTGGTAAGCATGATGCCGAAGCGACCGGTGAGGAGCTGGATGCAACCAACGACACATCATTCACAGTTGGTGATCTTTTGGAAGGAAACACGCTTAGCGATTCCACGTGTTGTGATGCTGAACTATCTGAACGACAGAAAGATAATGGCAAAGAACCTGTACTTGGCGACTTTTTCACAGAAGTAGTGCTAGTTGCTTTTATCTGGCATAATTCTGAAGCAACTGAAGATGTTAACACAACATTTACTTTTGGTGACCTCTTCGACGCAGAACTACTGTTAATTGTTTTCAACTGCTGCTGTGACGTTGAAATAACCAATGAAGAACTGGACGACTGAGTGGTCAGTTGAACCGCATTTCCTTTTGACGAACCTTTTGAAGACAAATCGCTCAAAGGATTCACTTTCGAAGATGATGAAGCGGCTGAAGGGGAAGCCACTGGCATATCATTCACGTTGGGAGGTTGTTCTGGAGAAGACGCCGCTTTTAACTTTCTTCCTCTTTTCTTCTGCAAACAGCCTGACTTCTTTTCCTCTTTCTCTTCAGCAGGTTTCGACTGTATAGCTCCACTTGCGATCTGCTTTGAAAAGTACTGCGCTCTCTCTCGTGCCTTCTTCTGGAACTCCTCTTCTCGCCGTTTCTGCTCACGAAGTCTCCCCTCGTCAAATTTCTTCTGTTGACGAAGCTTCACATTGTTAACGGCTTTCTTCAGACGTTCTTCACCATCCTCACTGTCGATCGGTTTCTTCATTTTCTTGTTAGACTTCCCCTCCATCTCAGGGGCACATCTCTTAGAATCAGAGTTCTTGACACTAGAAAAGCAAGACATTAAATATTATTGTTATGGACATATTTTTAATGCATGCACAGTTGCACACTGTGCAAAGTCATACAGAAATGCAAAATGGAGGCATTGCATATATGTTGCAAATTGCCATCCAGACAAAGAGGCCCACACTGTATAGACTACAGAATTCCAAAGAAAATAACATGGCAGCTGAAAAATCCTCTAGCCAATTATCTGTATAATTGTGCAACTAACTGAACATAGATCAGGACTAAATATTCAATCAGACCATTAGATATACAGGTACCAATATTTTAAAATTTACAAACACAAGTTTTTAATCTCAACTGGCTACTAAAAGAACCACAGTCAACTATCATGGAGCAACTTCTGTTACTTTAACAGTATCTTTTAAAAGTCTACAAAGAAGACATACAAGAATTTATTGTATGAAACATCCTTTAGTTGAAATTTAATTTCTCAACAATAACTTCTGGTTTCTTGACACTATTTAGTTTATTCTTCCTCTACTTCCCACAAAACTGCTCTTCAATACTTAAATGCCTTCTGCCATTTCTTTAAAATGAACTTTCCAAATAAAAAGTCGAGCAGCAATCTCAAAGTGAATTTTACCCTGGTGTGCATTTGAACTTCTGACCTTTAACTGACACATCCAGCACTCTAACCACTAGTCTATTTAGTCTGGCCTATTGTACACCCATCACAATACAATGACAACGTCACACATCATACGGTTCTTAAATTTGTAATATGAAGAGCAGCTAATTAAGCAAAAAGCATAAATTGTGTGAAGTAACAATTCAAATTTCCACAATACATGAACCTAGAGGTCTGACAAACCCCTTGGCCAAAACAGTCTTAAATACTCAGAATAAAACATACTGGTTACCTGTTACTAGTGTCAGTCTGAGTTCGTTTCACAATTTCATCAACAACAACTTCCTCAGTGGTTGCATTTCCAATGGATTTTGAACTGAGACTCTTTGTAGATATGATCTCAGCGACTTCACACTTACTGGTCATATCACTCTTAACTGTAGGTTCACTCTTGACAACAACCTGGCTGGCAGGATGGCCGCTTGAAGCATCCATAAACAGTGACGGAACAACACAATCGATATCTGAAACAGATAAAAGAAAACAGACATCAAATTAATTTCCATTTAAAACTGAATAGAAATGAAATTCAGCAATAATGCAATATATTAATGTCATCAAAATGTTTTTATTCATATCGTCGTACCACATGTACATTTTATATATTGAATAAAAATAAATTATAATGTTTGCAACTGTGCATATGTTTTAGAAGAATGGAGGACAGCTGAACAAGAGGACGACCTCGATCGATGCATGCTGCTTAAGGTGGTTCACAGATTTTTTGGACCACCCTAATGCTGACTATCACTGTATGATGGGACATATGGATACATATGAAACTGAAGGAAGGAGTACACTGTCAAGAGGAGAGACGTCAATAGACAGTTGAAGTATATACGTATTATAATTTTATAATAACTATTATCTAGGCTCGCACAGCCACGATAGTGCGCCAGCGGTAAAAAATTTCAGTGATGGTCCATGACCGAGATTCAAAATCTGTGAGGGCCTGTGAGTCTAAAAAGTTTGATAACCACTTATTTAGCTGTTTCTTTTGTTTGCGAGTATACGAAATCCTCACTGAAGGAATTTTTCCCACATAAGAATGGACAAAATCTAGTATTCAGTAATGCTATTGTTTATAAACTAACTTCAGATATGTCCTATATATAACAATAAACTGGATATCTTGCCTTCGAATCCAGCTTTCCAGTTAAATTCTTTTTCAGCCTTCACAATTCCTCCTATAAAATAAAGTGCCAATATTTAATCGACACAAGTACTAATAATGCAAATGAAAAAGATATCTCTAACTCTAAGAGCTTCACAGCAAAACAAATAACCATATCAGATTCAAATAAACAGCAAATGTTATCCCTATCAGTTTAAACCAAGCATAAGATGAAGTCTTCTGTTTTTATCCTTTAAGCACAAGTGTGTACTAAAATGCATGGTGAACCAATGCAAGTCATCATAAATCTAAATCAGCTAAATCCGATTTCCAAACTGCTAGTCAAAATACATATCTTTACAATAACACTTGATAAAAATAGCAAATATTTAATCAATCTAGAAGAGTATTAGCTTGCAAATTTCATAATAAAACTTGCCTTCAAATAGGTATTGTAATCCATTACTGGTGGAAGTCTCGTTCGACACTGAAAAAAAGAAGCAAAATTGAATATGCTGTAACACAGTGGCGTAAAGTGCAGCACATTGCTCAAATCTGTAGCATGCTTGACAACCTAGGGCTGATGGTTCATAGTCACTACATGAAATTTGCACATGAAATTTGCCTGCTGAGGCAGACTCCATGGAAAAATCCTCAGAACAAGTTGATGGTTACACACACTTGTCTTGCACCTCAAATATAATGATTTAGCGCAATAAATGAAACAACATATGATTGGGTGAATGCATTTCATGATATGGTCCATAACATCATCTGCTAGTCCCACCCGTGCAGCAGCTCAAAGCAATATAACAGAAACTACAATTAGCAGAGTGGAAAACTATCTAGAGTAAAAGACATGTCAAGAAGTTGTTATAAAAAAACTACAGAGCTTGAACAATTATACAGCACAAAAGAAGTCTTTGCACAGTTCATATTTTTTATGTACATTCAATTTGTTTTTAGGTTTTTCTGGTTAGGCATAAGTTCTCCCAAATGTGAAAAATTGCTTGATTTACTATGTTACCTCAAGTTTAATTCGACTGAGTAACAAACAGAGCACACAAGACTTGAAAGTTTTGGTTGGGCCTAAACCATGATCAGAAATCCACTGGAACATTAGTTCATAAAGAATGATGGATGATGACGATGAAGCTGTTAGTGATCAATGATAAGAAAACAGGGAACAATATAAAGCAAACTTTGTCAAAAACTTGAGACTTACAAAGTATAGTACACTGAGAAAAGCCAAGTATACAACTGCATAAAGAACTGTGTGCTTCATTTATTACAGATTCTTCAGTTTAAGTCAATTTCAGATACTTGCCATCATGATTCAAAACTGGAACAGACTCATCAGTAAGAAGGTTTGATTCAATGGCCTCCACCTTGACCACAACATTTTCATTCTCCTGCTTTGACGTCGGCGCTTTCTGCATATTCAGCAGATACTCCAGATCCACCGACATCAAATCATTTGATGTATTCACCAACTGCGGCTGGTCCTCGTATGATGACATCTCTGATTCCGGACTGGTATTCGTCTGATAATCAGGATATTCAAATCCTGTTTCCTGCTTGATGATGGAGACGAAGTCGTTCGTCTCGTAGACGACATCGTCGGCAAAGATGTCGTCAGGACTTTTAGAATCATAGCCATAAGATTCCAAGAAGTTTTCTGTACTTAACATTTCACCCAAGGTTGTACCACTTGACGTGATGTAATTGAAGTCCTGAAAGTTCATTTCACATAATTAAATAACAGATAGTTTAACAATTATATGTCATATCACATTCAACCTGCAACAAGTAAGATTCATGACAACAAAATAAAGGTATTTACAGATCTACGACTACAAAACAATGGCTGCTACTTTTCTCCTGACTGATTTACAAATGCACTTAAGAGACAGATTGTGTGTTTACTATTCTCTTCATCTTGTCGTTAAACTGCAATCAAATTCAAGTTTCTGAGTAAATGTTCAAGTCTGTAACACGTCTGTGCAATTTTTTCTTATTCTCAAAACATGCTCCTTGAAAACTAATAATTCATTTTGAGAAATCATTCATTCTGAGAATTTATATAGCGCCTCTTCAAGATAACTACTCAGAGGCGCTCTCTGCACTAACTTGGTGGCTATGATGCAAGGGTTTGATTAATGTTCATGTAGACTCATTGATCATGCATCTGCTAAACCCTTAGATATAAGTGCTTTCTAGTTGCCCTTTTACTGTAGAATAGCTATATAAATTCCTCTAACACATCCAAGGGAAAGCAGGATCTTTATGTGGTGCACTCAAAGAACAAGCTGGTAGGTCAATAGTTGGTTCTTTTGGCTCAGAATCATTCTGTCCTAATTTGAAGCAATAGCGACCATGGATGGAGTGTCAATGTCTGTGGCAAGGGACAACCAATTTTGACCGTCTCCAGCTATGTCAACATCCCTTGACAGCAGCTGAACTAGTCATTCTCTCTCTCAAAACCTAAAAAAGTTCATGACACTGTCTAAGTTGGAAATTCTTAAGAACAAAAAGCAGTTGTCTATATATATATATGCACAGTTGCGCACAGGTAAACAAATCTGCAAAATTTTTGCCACACACTGTGCAGCTCAATGACAGAACAGAATTTTTCGCAATAATTAATAAATTACTAGGGCTAAATATTCTAAATCAAGAAAAAGCACTGTTCAAAGTAAATGCAAGTCAAAAATAAGATTAAACTTGAATATAAATCAAATGAACTCCATATTTTTACACTAAACAAGCAACAAGATGTAAGCATCCTAGTTGTAATTACTACCGACCTCATCAAAGTCTTTTTCAGATTGCAGAAAAGTTGGGAAAATATCCATCTTCGTAGCACTGCTGAGCATCTGAATAAATATAATTGAAATAACATAGAATCAATACCAACTGTCAGCAGCATCAACATCTTAATGATTACAGTACAAGTCCGTTAACATGCGCTTGAATCATAGATCTACAGCAGTACTGTTGATTTTGAACGGCAAAAGCATCTGTAGGTGTGTTTTCGAATGACTTTGATGTAGCATACCAAAATCACTCAGATGCAATGCTGTGGATAAAAGCTTTACTGCCTTGTGCATAAATGAATTTTTGACATTGCATATTTAATTGACTCTTTTCCTACATATCTTTGTCTGAGATTCTCTATGTAAAGAGATAATAGATCTATCATGATGCCAACTGATCATCAGACTATCATCAAAGAGACACACTGTGATGGTTATTTGACATCACGGCTTTTGGTGAGCCTTGAAAGGAGTAGCCTGTGATCTATGGTGTCAAAGCCTGCACTGAGATCAAGGCATTGTGAGAGACAAGCTTTTCCATTGTCAATGGATAATGTCAATCCACTGGTGCATAGGTGAGAGCAGTTTCGGTGGAATAACCTTCTTGGTAAGCTGATTGATCAGGAGTCTCAGGACTGAAGTTGGGAGACGGTTTTTATGAAAAACGGCAAGTGTGTATTCTGGTAGCAAGGGACTCAGTTAGTTATGCTTGGCTTTAAATTTTTAAACAGGAAACATTGATTCAAAATACTAAATTGCATGTAAGAAATTTTCTTACCTCCATTATCATGTACACAGCAATGAAAGCACTCTGCAATAACAAAAAAATATAGAAATGAGCGATCTACCAATAAAATAACTGAATATGATTTAGCTCAAAAAACGCATAAAGAGACTTTAAAATGAATCATAACACTAGCCTAGAGTAAATGACTACTTTATGACTGACTGTAGCCTACACCTCAATGATCATCTGATGCCACTAATTAATTATGATAAATTCAATTCCAGACGAGTGCAATAGTTCACACATTTGTACTTAACAACGCACTTGAACTAATTTACTCATCAGTACATCAACATAATTATGCATATCATTTAGGCAAAAACTGTTTTCCAGCATGTATACATATATATATATATATATAATTATATATACATATGCATAAAATATTAGGATAAATGTGTAAAATTGCACATTCTACTAAGATTCTTGGTAAAAACTCCATTATATAAGATCTTATATGAACAGTGTTAGTCATTGAAACGTCAGTTTAACAACACTTGGCTTAATACAGTTCTAAGAAGAATATGTCAATCAATTTAAATGGTATATTGGTATTATTGGCATCTAGCAAGAGCATCCTAAAAATTTTTTAAACAATCTCTAAATCAAGTCAAAGTAATTTTTGAAAACAAATTAAACATCAGTAAACAGCACTTTTTAAATTATAAAATGCCTATCAATGAGATAATAAATTAGACAGTGGCAGAATACAAACATCGGCGCAAGTGTCAAAAGAATGGTTAAAATACCAGTGACTCCATTATTGGATGATAAATCAATAGTTCAATGGGTTTATGTGGGTCATGATATGCACTTGGGCTCATTCTGAGTCGGTTAACCAGTCACTTTTCCAACTAGCCATCATATATTTAAGCACATCAGAAGCACACATCCTAGAGACTGCAACAGTTTTATTGCACAGACTTTACTGAATTATAACCATCAACTACATTGCGTTATATCAACTGCAAGGAGAGTAAACTCTGAGTTCACTGCCGAGTTGGTTAATGATCAATGTCACCATGTCTTCAACTCACTATGATACATTGCTTAGAATTTTGGCATTTGTTTAAAATATACACTGAGTAGGAGGTTAAGATATTTGTGTGTGTAAAAATAGATTTATTAATACAACATAGTGTGTCAAAGACTTTATGTATATGTCATTCACATCCACACATCCATCACTCCATCACTCCATGGGCCCATTGAGTCCATTGAAAACTTTCCTTTTCAGCCATGGATAGGTCAGGAGCGCTCTGAGTAGTAACCTTGAAGGGATGTTATAGAAATCTCCGTAATGATTGATTTTTACATTTCTACAAAGCTGACCAATAGCACCAACAACTGCATAAATTCTGAGAACTTTTTGAAGAGCACATATGTGACCCGTCATGACGAAATGAGTCGGAAGTCGCACAATGCAGAACGCCGCAAATCGCTCTTAAAGGTGTGCAACCGTAAAATTATGATTTTGCGAGTTTTGCATTTTTTTAATCTACATTATATAATGTATCAATAAAATATTAAAACTTATTTTATTTTGCCGTTTTTAATATGTTATTTTGCAAATTAAATGGCCAATAAGATTTAAAACCTAAAAAAAAATCATAAAATCGCATTTTCCCATAATTTTTTATTTCACAGGTCGATCGATTAAAAATGTTATATCTCCACAAGCAATTGGTCGATTTTGATACATAATAGCTCATTTTGAAGGTAATTTAACATCGAATAACGTGAAATACATAACTCAAAATACTCAAAAAGTCCTTAGCGACTCATTTCGTCATGACGGGTCACATATAATGGCATGTACAGTGCATGACAATCACGTTGTATGAAGACATATATGTACAATGGCATGAATGGTAATCATATTGTACTTTAATACTTTACAATTGCATGTACATTGTGTTGCACAGTATATAACTTGTACAATGGCACATAAAGCAGCCATGTCTTGAAATTTGTACATTGTACAATGGCACCTAAAGTAATAACGCCTTCTTATCTTATCTGACCATTTATAAAGCGCTTCTCGCAGCAAGAGCCTTTCAGAAGCGTTCCCAGTGCGTTCAACCCCAAGAAAAAAGGCAAGTTTTAGACGAGAGAAAGACGAGGAGACACTACCAGAAAGTATGGCAGAGTGAACTGATGGAGGAAGCCGATTCCATAGAGAGGGACCAATGCATGAAAATGATCTGGATTGAGCCATGGCGGTCCTGACTCGAGAGACAAAGAGGTCAAGGCGATCAGAGGACCTAAGAGGACGCAGTACTTGAAGTACATGTACACATTGTACAGTGGAACATGCATGCGGTAATCACATCACTTTGAAGACCAGCTTGCATAATGGTATTCATGGCAAAAGAATGTTATGAAGAAGCAATGGTACCGTGGTACGTACGGTTATCTCACTGTCTTTAAATACTTGTATACATACTCCTTGGAGGGGTAGGTCCACAAAAATACGAATTACAATAGGGGAGGGGTAAAAAATATTATTTTTTGCATACGTAATTTATGGATGTGCCCTAGTGGTATTTAGGGAAATCGTATCATTTGAAGAAGTGTTTGTTCAATAATCGCTCACAAGGTTAAGTGAGATGTCAGTAATTTTATTTATTTATTTAACAATTTTATATAGCACCCCTTCAATGTTGCCTACTCAGGAGCGCTTCCAGTATATGCGAATGGTCTTGCACTTTCTTTCCCGCAGTGCATCTCATTCCAGATTGCATCTTTGGTATGGCAGTGCTTATCAGGTTGAGCACCAACCGGTCCAACCCCGGTCAAATATGACGGTCTGAGGAACAGTGAGAAATGAGACAGAAAGACCAATTAAAGGCACATGACGAAGAGTAATGATGTATTGAATATGGCATAAAACAAAACGCTCTAAACATAGTAAAGGAATACGTGAATCACGTGATCACTAGTAGTTCATAGAAACGCAACTCGACTAGTACAAAATATAGTCAAACATTAAATAATGCAGTGTCTAAATTTGTGGGGAAAATGGCGCACATAATTTAAATCATACCAGTGCTTCGTGCAGCTGTTTGCACAGGCTGCTCTTTAACGATACAAAGAGGCAATACAGAAAAGCATTGGCGCTCAGACACGTCTGCCGGCCATGTGCTAAACAGATCGGATAGAAATCAGCCAAGAAAAACTAACCGCCAATTGTTGGCAATGTAAAATCCAATGTAACTAAGTGTTTACTCCGTGCTTCCTTGCTGTCAATTGCCTAAAATCAACTGCTATAAGAAAATTCATCTAATATTTATTATTTCGATGCACGGAATCCCACCAACGTGGTCAATCTTTTCGCCATCTTGTTAAGCCTTTAATGCGCAAGCGGCGTTTTGTAGCGCAAAATTTCCTAAGTAAGTAAGTAGGCAAACATAATTTCATGATTAAGGTAGACCCACACTAATCCATGAGTCATTGGTGTAGTCGAAGCCAATGTGCGTAGATGCAAACGAAAACGAACCGCGTTACTTCATGCGTTTCACATTAATGCTACGGTGTTACCACAACGCCTCCACGTTTTGGCCTGTTTCACAGGCCCAAATGCCTATAGGCTAGGCTAGACTAGTAGCCTACTCTTGTGAAACCAGAAAAATTAATTCGGCCTAAATGAAAATGTGCAGTTGAGAAGACAGCTGAATACTGACTGCAGCTGAAAGTAATCGTAGTCAAAGACGGCCTACTGGTGTCGAAGCGTATAGCCTATATACGTACAAGGGCGGATACAGAAATTTTCGAAGGGGGGGGCCAAAGTCCTATGGAACTACTTTGGGGGGGGGGCCACGTCTACTTTCCGAGCAAAATAGCTGGTCAAAAAAAAGAAATTTTTGAAATGGGGGGGGCCATGGCCGGATTGGCCCCCCCTGGATCCGCCCCTGTATACGTAGGCCTACGTAGGATCTATGATCGGCCGCCAGGCTCCAGTCCAACACCGCAATAGATCGAGTATTTGAATATGACGAATATTAGCCTAAGATTTACAAATATTAACGAATATTAAAACTGCTAACGAAGAGAATATTCGTGAAATATTAGCCCATGTCCATTCAAGAAAAATTCTTTATTCTTAATTTCTATTTTGTTATTTATAAAATGCTTATCTTTTACTGTATTATCATCCTCATCCTCATCCTTACCATCACCATCACCATCACCATCACCAACACCATCACCATCACCATCATCATCATCATCATCATCATCATCATCATCATCATCATCATCATCATCATCATCATCATCATCATCATCATCATCATCATTACCACCACCACCACCACCAATCGATCGACTTCGTCGACTTGGCCTAGTTTTGTCTCTTGCTCACCTCTGCAGTTATATGACCTCAAAATGAACTTATTCGATACTATAGATCTGTGTCATTATCTGTATGACGTTACAAATAAGCCTAATTTCGTGTTCTCAGTGAATTTTTAGTAGATTTGCGCTGTGATCGTAGTGACGTCACAATGGGCCTCGCTTTAGATTATGTGAATGAACTTCAATAATTATTACGGTAGATCTGTGTCATAATTGAAGTGACGTCACAATAGGCCTATAGTTTGTACTCTCAAAATGTACTTCTATAATAGCAGATCTGTATCATAATCGAAGTCAGTCACAATAGGCCTACTTTATTATCTATATGAACTTCTTTAATAGTAGATCTGTATCATGATCGATGTGACGTCACAATGGGTCTAGTTTTATATTCGAAATGACGCCACAATAAACCTAATTTCTTTTTCTCAGGGAACTTATTTAATAGGCTAGTAGAATTGTATCATAAGAGAATTAAGTGACGTAATAAAAGGTCCCGTTTCCTATTCGCAACAAAGAACATAACATACAGCATATACTGGTAGATATGTATGATAATCTAAGTGACGTCACAATAGGCCTTGTCTATATTGTCAAAATGCACTTCTGTAATAGTAGGGCCTACATTTGCATCATAATCGAAGTGACGTCGCAATAGGTCTTGTTTATATTCTCAAAATGCACTTCTATGATAGGTCTAGTACATTTGTATCCTAATCGATGTGACGTCACAATAGGCCTAGTGCTTTAATTCTCGAAGTGAACTTATAATATAATAGTTAAATTGTGTCATAATCAGAGTGACGTTACAATAAGCATAGGCCTGGTTTCTCAAAATTAATGAAATACCGATAAGCTTAATGCGACAGCAGATCTGTATCCTGATCGAAATGACGTCACAATAGGCCATCATCAATTTCGTTTTCTCAGTGAATTTATTTAATTGCAGAATTGTATCATAATCGAAGTGACGTCATAAAGGCCCCGTTTTATATTCTCAAAATTAACCTTTACATGACTTGTATACAGGTCTATAATAGTAGGCTAGATCTGTATCTGAGTGTATCATGCTCATTCAGGATCGGAACCAAGGAGGAATCCGGCTATGCCCCGCCCCGCCCCATTCAGATATTTGCATAGAACGTGGACACTCCCTCATCAGGTTTCAAGAAGCTGTAAATCAACGCAACGGGAACATGAAGGTGAGAGAGAGAGAGAAAGTAGCACATTATTATGCACATAACTAAAAAAGTCATCAGATTTCAAATAACCGGAGTTGCCACGGGTTTTTTAGCACTTTTAGAAGCAATGAACGGTTTATCTTTTTACCGTGTAGGCTAAATGGTATCTTTTCCCGGGCTTTCCCAATTCCCCTCAAGAGAAACTTCTACCGTATGACTAAAAAAGATCATCAACTTTTTGTCGGGAAAATTAGTATTTTTTGCGAGGTTTCAAGTTCAACCCGACGACCAAATTTTTGGCCGAGAAAATATTTGTCGACACTGCTGATTCTGGACCAAGTCTCAGTCCCAACAAAGCCCAAGTTCTTTTTTATCCACCGTAGAACGGAGACCAAACTCCGCCCATGACGGGAACTAATTTGAATCGAACGTAGGGAAAAGAATCGAACGTAGGCAAAAGTTCTGGTTAGGGAATTTCGTGAATTCTTCATTCTTTCATTAATTAGCATACACTCTGGTTGTGTTGAAGGGACGCTACGCGGATCTTGCTTCCAGGCACGACTCAGTGACTCACATGCTATATTCAGTGCACCATAGGCAATTGTAGCTATGGCAACAGTAACCCTACCTTTAAAAATCAGACATTTTCCTCAACTGCTCTAAGTTCCCAGCGTTAAATTGTAAGAGTGTGAATACATATTGAACAAACCATACGTCAACTTTGAGGACATTTGACTGGAACAGCAAAGTATCACAGAAATTCCAACCAGAACTTTTGCCCGATTTAACGTTGCAAAACCAGAATCCACCAGCGCAGTTACAAAGTCGAAGATCAGAAACTGGGACAAAAAACCTGATGATTTATAGTGGAAGTCGATATATCTATAGTAGGCTAAGTGGCTTCCACCAGAGTTTATCACTTGTTGAATCCAAAGTAGGCCTACATGCATGTACGTCTTGTCTTGGACAAAACCTTTCCGCCACCTTCAAGACGATTAGCCTGCATTTGCCTTAGACCTATTCGTCTCCTCGGCTGTGGCTTGCAGGTCGGCAGCAGGGAATTCGAGCACTTTGTTCATAAACTAAACAGTAAACACCCAAGAAACAGGTACCGATAGCCTACTAAATGCCGCGGTAGGTCCAGGATGCAATCCTTACCTTTACCCTTTATGTGGCACAGTTAGATAAACACGTTTACAAGTAGGCCTAAGTCTGTCTCACAGTGGCGTCGCGGCCGTCGCCACGGGAGGGGTTTGGTAGTTGAACCACCCAACTCTGGAAAATGAGCCCCACACAATTTGCTCAAATACGTTGAGTTTTCATTTGGGTATTG
Organism: Lumbricus terrestris; assembly: GCA_949752735.1. Classification (NCBI taxonomy): domain Eukaryota; kingdom Metazoa; phylum Annelida; class Clitellata; order Crassiclitellata; family Lumbricidae; genus Lumbricus; species Lumbricus terrestris. The sequence goes on from OX457039.1 coordinate 27,506,944, forward strand.
GCCGAGAGGGTCGAGCAATGGTGACCTGGACTCCTAGTCATTGCAATTTTTTCCTAACCACCCCACTTTCTAAGAGCTGGCCATGCCTGTTAAAGCTGTGATCAATGTAGGCTAGTAGTTCAAAGTTACCCACTACGAGTTTATGATTTTTGTAGCGCAAATACATGGGTGCCCTACAACGGGAACAAATGGGTGCATGGGAAAGAGTAGTCTACATGCAGTGAAAGTGGCGTCTTATGAATAAGACCGAATCCATGGGCGCGCATTTTTGAAGTCATCCGAAATAAAACAATTTAAGCAATTTTCAAAACTAATAATGTATATTTTCGCTCATGTTCATTGGAGAAGCCCTCGAAAAATTTTCGGGACACATCATTGTCCGCATCATAAAGGCTATTGTAATTGTAAACTCAAAATTTCTAAAGACCCGTACAATTAAAAGCTATGTGCGGACCGTGCGCCCATTAATTGATAAGCGTTCCGTCGAGCCAAAGGTGGTGTTCAGTAATATCAATTCGTTATCCATGGCAACTAGATGTAGTCGCCAGAAGACAGCGGGAGAAGAATTTCCTTTATGAAGAGATGTTTTTGAAGGATGAATCAGAGAAGACTTTTCTATATAAGACGACACGTGACAGACTGGCTAGAGATACTGGTCATGGGATCGACATGGAACTTTTGTAGGCTATATGAATGAATCGCTTAGTTCCATTTTGGCAACAAGCAATCACCTCAGAATTAATGAAGTTTAATTTTTTGCGAGTTATGTTTGGCTCCGTTGCTTCGGCCTACTCCGGCTCCGTTGCTTAGGCCTACTCCGACTCCGTTGCTTAGGTCTACTCCGTTTCTTATAATTTCCGATTTCTTGTACCAGATTTTCTGTAGCACAAACCCCGTCAGATATATGATGAGTATGAGAACGGTTAAGCTCAAAACGACTAGCACTCCGACCACATCCAACATCAGGAACTGATAGAACGGCAAATCCAGAGACTTTGATCGCAGGTGACTTCCGCCATATTTGATCACGTGCTCGATCCAGTGAGCCGCCTTCTGACGACCCGTCATCGGCTCATCTCGGAATCTCTCGGACGCCATCTTGACGGCCTTCGTGTAATTTTCATTGGTCAAAACCTCTTCGATGGCCAGGAACAGCTCTTCGGACGTCAACTTGAAGCTATTCAGCTTGATGCCGTAACCTCTCTGCTGAGCTAAATGACAGTTCATGGCTTGATCGGAGAACATCGGTAGGCCGATGAAAGGAACGCCGTGGTAGAGGAACTCATGTTGACCGCTGTTGCCACAGTGTGTTATGAAGAGTCTCGTATTCGGGTGGCCAAGCAGATCGTTCTGTGGCAGCCACGAGAACAGCTTTACGTTCTTTGGAACGATGGATCCGTCGGTTGGGGGCTCCATGCGAGCAACCACAGTCTGCTTGAGACGTGAGAAGGCCTCCAGTAATATCTTGATTGTCTTATTCGGAATGTAATGCAACATCGAACCAAAGCTCATCACAACAACACCGTGCTTGTTTTCATGAAACAGAGATTCCAAGTTCGCGTCCAAACCTTTAGCAGGTCTGGCGGAAAGTCCTGGCACCGTAACAACGTAGGGAAAGGTTGGCATTGGGATTCCCATGTGGTGGTCGACGTCCGTTAGGATCAGTTCTGATTTCCGAATGAGTTCCTTCCATGAGTGCAACTCAGGCGCGTACTGCTCGAGAAGGGTGATGTTGTGAGGCCCTGGAACATATAGAGACGTCTCAGCCCAAATGTAGTAAACTAGATTCGCTATCCTACCTGTGAATGTCGTCCCATCCACGATAGGATACCATCCGAGGATACGATAGAAGGAGGGCAGAGCTGGAATCCTCAGTTCCCATGGCAACAGAAAGGTTGCCATAGAAACGAAAGGTACCTTCAGATATCGACCAAGTATGAGGTTGCACGGGGCATAGACGAACGGTCCAACGATCGCCAGATCGAATCTTAATTCTTTGGCGTTGCGCTTGAACGATTCGTCCTGCATCATTAGCGAGCAGTCGCGGGTGACTGACAACGATGCCGAATATTCAGGAAAGCCTTGACCGAAAACGTTCTGCGACATCGTCTTGTCGAAGTCCGCGCTCAGTCCAAACTCAACGTCTTCTGGCACGTGGTAGAATAGAAGCTTAATACCAAGCCTCTCTAACCTCTCCTGTTTGTCCATACGCGACCCTACGACCATGTAGACTTCATGGCCTCGGCTGATCAATTCTGACGCCACGGCGGATTGGACCATCACGTGACTGAGGATCGACGGACCTGACATTATGATCCTCGATCCTGCAACTCCATCCGGACCCAAGAAACCGAGACAGCTGAAGACGGTGATGACGACGGTGATGAACTCCATTGCTTCTGCAGCTACTTCTGCAACAGTAGAATTCTAATTATACTCGTATTCTTTTCGCTCCTCTTTATATTTCACGAGACGGAATTGAACTTCCACATCGATTGGTCGACTGTTGCTTTTCTTCCTTTCCAGCTTCTGTTTATACTTGTTTACTTTGCTTATCGTTTTCGATGTTCTGTTACCTTTGGTCGATGGACTGCTTGACGACACTGTGTGTTAAACCAGATGCGAGATGATCTTGGTCCAGAAAAAGGATCTCTCTTCGTTCGTAGCATCGCGCGATCTGTGCTGCCAATTGCAGAGTGTCATTGTCCGCCTTAGCCAGATCATCATCAACAACATCGTCACCACCAAGCAGCATAACATCAACAACGTCACTACCGCCATCATCATCATCATCATCATCATCATCATCATCATCATCATCATCATCATCATCATCATCATCATCATCATCATCATCATCATCATCATCATCGTCGTCGTCGTCATCATCATCGTCGTCGTCGTCGTCATCATCATCGTCATCGTCATCGTCATCGTCAGCGTCATCATCATCAGCAGCAGCAGCAGTCACTACCATCATCATTCTCATGGTTCTCATCATCATCATACTCATCATCGTCCTGACCATTGCTATCATTATCATCGTCTTCATCACTCACCGCCGTTCACCGCTATACATGTATGTATCACTTTTTGTTTGTTTGTATGTGCACTTGTTATAGCGCCCCTTCAAGCTCACTACTCAGAGGCGCTCCCGAATGCAGAGCGGACACTACACCGTGTCTCAAAAAATGTGCAAAATTGTTTTTGTCAGAACTTCGTCAAATTTCGACCAATCTTAATAACTTTTGGTAGGCAGACGGCAAAATGGCTGAAATTTTACGCTATATATAAATTTTCCACCTCACCTGACTCATTTCACCACACTACCTTGTTAAACACAGATTACCAATTTTTCATATAACGGCGTCTCGAAGCTTGGCTGCACTGAAATCCATTGCATCGAACTGGGTGCCGAAGTGAATGGGGCATAGGCCTACTATCGCGACAACCTTCTTGCCCAGAAGATACCCTCAGACATACGCTGGATATCCCATGAGGGCGAGGTTATTGTCTTTCAACAGGATGGCGCCCCGGTGCATCAAACGCGCGACACCGTCTCTTTCCTGGAGCGAGAGACGCCCGACTTCATTTCTCCAACTCTGTGGTCACCGAATTTACCAGATCTTAACCCAGTCGACTATAGCATATGGAGTGGGCTGCAGAAGAAGGTTTACGGGTCCAGAGTAACCAATGTCGATGAACTCAAAACGCTCCTGCTTGACGAGTGGGCGCGCTTTGACCAGTCGATCGTTGATGCTGCTATCGGCAAGTTGCGTCGCCGTCTAAGAGCTTGTGTCCGTGTATTCGGGGCACATTTCGAGCACCAATTCTTGCACTTTTAAGCAGATCTGTCATAGCTATTAAAACACTCTGCTAAGTAAACCATATTTTACCTTACTGAATGCTAATTCAGTCGCCAGATATTTTGTTGCAAGTCATAAAATTTGAGCGTTATATGAAAAATTGGCACATCTGTGTTTAACAAGGTAGTGCGGTAATATGTGTCAGGCGAGGTGGAAAATTTATATGTAACATGAAATTTCAGCCAATTTGCCGTCTACCTTCCAAAAGCTATTAAGATTGGTCGAAATTTGACGAAGTTCTGACAAAAACAATTTTGCACAGTTTTTTTTGAGACACGGTGTACATCGGAGTTTCACGCCGAAGCGCTGAGCAATTGTGAGTGAAGAACTTGCCCAAGGTCCTTACGCGGCGACTTGAGGTGGATTCGAACCTCGAACCTTCCGGCTTCAAGGCAACGACGCCACCAGTACACCACCGCGCCCCACAATATACTTTGATTGTATCGTGTAGGCCTATTGTCTAAATCGCCATCAGTGCTTCAGACGAAAAGTAATAAGAACAGGACAGGACCCTCTGCGCCACCTTTGTCATAATGCACAGGAGAAGAGTTAATGGTAGAGTTCTAATCTCCTCCTATAATCCGATTGACCTTTCAGCGGCTATAGCGAAAGAGTTTCTCCACCTATAAATGACTAGGCCTACAGGTTTTTAAGCTTATATTATTTTTCCAGATCAATATTAACTGCCAGCACTTAGTCTTGCACGGCAACGCAAATGAATTTACTTTACGCTATTTTCAAAAGTCAAACGTCTTGTGATAATTTGAAAAATAACAGATTATTCCTACAATCAAGCACGCCTATAAAACTTTCGGTTAGTCGTGGCTAAAAATAGTCCAATATATTTTGAGAGGGATTGACGTTGGTAGATACCATAATAAAAAGGAAATGCGCTGTGTTGCACCGACGACAGTCTACACACGTGTCGACCAACTGCGACACATGATCCGAACTATGGCATCTGTGCTCTGACCTGATCTTTAATTCGGTTCGATTTGGTCGCAGCAGCCTTTGACCGAGGCTTAAAGTCCGAAAAGACGGTCCTTAAGAGCCATGACACATTGCGCATGGAAGACATAATAATGAACGCAGTCAGTTGACAGCATGCGGCGTGTAAGCACAAAAGCATCCTAGATCATGCTAGATGTATAGCTTCCTACTGACGACAGTATTGAAATTGTCGTATATACAGTGCAATAAAATACAACATCTATCTATTTATTGTAGAGGTTCTGTTTTTTCCGAACACCTTGTATATAGGCCTGAGCATCTTCGTCCCCAACCACGAACTTTGGGGACCGTCCTCTGGCCCGAAGTCTCCGTCCACGAATGCTGCTGCTAATTTAACACCCTATTTCCCAGTGTAGTTTTATAGGACTACTGACGTAACCCCTCAGTAGGCCGGTGTCGCGTGACAGTCTCCCCTTAAAATCTCCCCCCCGGAGACTTTAGTTCGAAACGGATTCTCCAGGGCGCATTTGTTCCAGAATACTATATTCTGAAATAAAGTCTCCGAGTGGAGAGAATTTTCTTCCGCCTATGAAATAAAGTCTCCCCCCCGTTGAGCGTGAAATCGGACACAGTCGCATAACATTTCCAGATTAGCATAATAAACCGCTAGTTTACGCTGCTAAATATTTAGATCTATAGGCCAAAAAAACTCCCGTATACGGTTTTTTGTCAATCTCTTGACCAAAAGTAGGAATTTCGAAATGAAATCTTACAAGCTTATAGACAATGCGTATTTAGGCCTACTCATGATGGCAGGGATGGGCAGTAATTTAATTGAGTAATTGAAATAACGTAATTGAAATTACAATTGTAATTGGTAATTTGTAATTTGATGCTCTGCATGAAAGTAATTTGTAATTTGTAATTCAATTACATTTCTTCCTGTAATTTGTAATTTCAATTACATTCTGCAAAATCAAATTACTTTGAATGCAACTATATTAAAATAACTTTGGTGAATCATGCGATCCTTGCAACAGTGAATCAAGTTTTCAACCGTATTTTAAGTTATGTGGCTACCTACACAGTTTGCAAACCAACTAAAAGAATACATGAGTTGCTAGTGACAAAATCTGAATATACCACCGGTAGCGAACAATATACTGAGCATCTAGTGGTGACAAAAAGAGGACAAGGTTTTTTTAGCGTGCAGTTGTATACAAAATGTGCAGTTCTGAAACGATCTGTGCAGTTGTAAAAGCACTTCCGTGCATTTGAAACTAGTAAAAAAGATCAGTATCGTTCTATTGGAAGTAATTTACCATGGAGGATAGGAAAGAAAAGAAGAGGTTGTGCAGTTCTAAAAATTCCTTTAAAACAACCCTGGAAGAAGATGAAGATGAAGAATTTAATGATTTTAATGTGCAGCGTGCAAAGAAAGCTACACAATAAATAATGATACACATAGAAACAAGGGAAAAGGCATGCACTTCCTGCCTGAGTTTTTTATTCCAATGATTTAAACGCCAAAGTAATTTGTAATTGATGTAATTGAAATTACGTAATTTGTAATTTGTAATTTGAGGCTCTGAGTCAAAAGTAATTTGTAATTTGTAATTCAATTACATTTTTCCCAGTAATTGGTAATTTGTAATTGAATTACATTCTGCCCTGTAATTTGCCCATCCCTGCATGATGGTCAGATTTCATCAAAATATTTCAAACAGAACAAACGTTATATCACCTTTAGTGAGGCCACCCACCGTTTTGTGACGATTCAAAAACGTAACGCAACAAAAAGTAGGCCTAATAAAAAACGATTTTATATATCATATCATATATCAAATAACTGTTTGGAAATGAACTTGACAGTGATTCACAACTTGTGCTCAGTGTGCCCACCACCAGTGCCAAAACTTCTTTTTGCGTTTCTTTGCAAAGTTCTTGACGCGTTCCAAAGGCAAATCTTCCCATATTAACTCCAATACGCCAATCAATTTTCTTAGTGCTCTTGGTTTTGGCTGCAGATTGCGATATTTCTCCAGCAAAGCTCTCCACAACTGATTATCAATCCATCCGGTTCAAATCCGGAGACTTGGGAGTTGGGACCATTGGCTTTCTCAATGAAGCCAGAACAATCAACATTGAGACAATCTCCTTTCATTTTACGGCAGATCTCTTAACTCTTAATTTTTGGGCTCTCACTGTTTATCAGAGTAAACGTCGCTCATAGCCTTATATCTCCAGGATCTTGCTCAAGAGGTGTCTGAATACACATTTTGTCTGTCATTGACACTTTGGCCATTTTCATTTTTTAGAAATTTGAATTTCATTGCTTTAATAGCAAAATTATTAATCTGACAGATTCCTTATTAATTTGCCAACGTGATTGTCATCTTGCCAAGTGATTTCATAATTTCACAGTGACGTGCAGCTACGCTGGTACCCTGTTTCTTTTAAAAATAGTAATAACAATGATCATCTATCAATATCAATTATTACTGGCAAGTTGCTTACCCATCATTGTCTGTGGGGAAGGCAACGGTAAACCATACTCACTCATCTCATCCCCATGGGCGTTTTTACTACTTTTTGTTGCGTTACTTTTTTGAATCGTGAAAAACCGATGGGTGGCCTCACTAAAAGTGATGTAATTTTGGTTCTGCTTGAAATATTTTGATTAAATCTGGCCATGATGTGTAAATATAAATTGTCTATAAACCTGTAAAATTTCATTTTGAAATTTCTACGTTTGGTCAAGATATTGACAAAAACCGTGAAGGTTTTTTGCCCACCCTGTATATTACAATATGCTTTTACATCAGAACGTGTCTTCCACTACAGATTTTCAGTCTGGAGGAGTCTGGGGTTTTTGGGGGGGGGGGTGAGACTTTGCATCGGGTTGAGACTTTATATCGTGACACCGGCGGGCCGCACTCACGATTTACAATCAAACAGACGCCTTCATAAGCGGCGCCACTTTGAACTCACCATTTTTATGGTCGCCCTTTTGACAGAAAAACGAAAGGGATCGTCCATAAAAATGACGTCGCACACCTAGGGAGGGGTAATGAGTTTGTGACGATGTGTGACGATGGAGTAGTTAAGAAATTTGACGTCACATCATCACATAAAACATCAAAACATCAACATGAAACAAGCCTCACTTAGCCTAGCTGCCTACTTAACAGTAATTGTTGCCACAATGTAACAACACTATTTATTTCTCCATTTTGTGGAATGCATAATGATTGTAAGAATGATACTTTCTATTTATCTTCGTTCTACTGTTTAGTTTCAAGTAATTTTTTATAGTTATAATTATAGTGCCTAGTTCATTCGATCATTTTTTAAATGCATAACATTCTGGACCTCTGATTTTTTTATTGAGGTGGGGTGTCCGAGCTTTGTGACGTCACATTTGAAGGGAGCATGACTTTTGTGACGACGTGTAACGAGGGGCAAAAATCGTCCCAAATTGCGTGACGTCATAATTATTATATGAATGGCCCAAACCCCGCAATCTACCTATAGGGCCTATCAGGGCTGTTTTAAAGGAAGATTTAGACCTGCACAAAGCCTTCTTTTCTTTCCTATCATCCATGGTAAATTACTTCCAGTCGGACGACAATGACCTTTGTGCTAGTTTTAACTGTACATGGAGTCATGGATGCTTCTACAACTGCACACTTTGTGTACAACTGCACGTTAAAAAAGCCCTGGGCCTATAGGCATGCGCGGTTCGAGACCAACATTTTATTGAATGCTCTCAGTTGATGGATTTAGGGTAAAACAGCGCATTGGTCGGTCAGGGCAAGAAGAGCGATCTAAATCCGATAGCGTATCCTAATTGATTACTGAAGTCTGGAGAGACCATATTAAAAGAAGTTAGGTTCCAACTGAAAGAGAAAACATACTGGTACTGATAGACATTTGAGACAATCTTTATTAAAATAATAGCCTCTAATATAGGTCTATCTTAAAACTTAAACGAGCATATATGAACGTGTCTAAAAAGAAATAGTGAGGTCTGTGAATAGACATAATTAAGTTCTTAACGTGAAAAGCATGTGCAGTTGTTCAGTCTTGTTTCAGCGTGCGTCTTTGATGCCTGTCCTTCCATGCATCAAGTTAGGTTACTTGACGGTTTTTCTACGTAGTGCTTCTTCGATGTCTCTCTCATTCAGATCCGATGCATTTGAAGCCTGGATCTCTGGACCTATTCCGACCAACTTTCTGCGCAGTGCCACTCGACTGGCGGCGTACAACATCCGGGACCTGACGTTCGAAGTTTCTGGACACCTATGGACAAATTCAAGCACTAAACATCATAAATGTGCACACAATGCTTACGTGAATCTGTCTAATTTAAGCACAATATGTAGGCGTATATGGCCTATATGCAGCCTATGCAGTTTCAAGAGCAGCATACAAAAGGAATCATATTCGACTGAATTGCAATAGTTTATACGATTAGACCATTTGCACACATTTTTGCTTGTTTTGGGTAAGGAATCGATCCCCAGTTGTCACCTAATGAAATCAGTTGTAGCCTACAAGAAAGCAATGGATGGACGACAAGGTTACCAGACTTCGTTCGAAGTGTTTGGTCGACTAATTACGTCAACAACCTAAGTGGCAAAGAAGGCAATTATTATTATTAGTGAACTTTTGATAATAGCCTACACAGTTCATTGGTTTCATCAATACACGTGATGAAGTCATTGATGTAGAAACACCTGGATGGCGCCCTTATAGGATATAGATATTATAGAGCTTACGGTAATCGCAGACTAGGCTTAATCCGTATTCCGTAGAGAATATCTATAGGGTCCATTTGTTAATTAGTAGCCTCTCATCATAGGGCCTATTTTAGAATGACTGCAACTGCGAGGGAGGTTAATTACACTATGCTATAGGCCTGATGGTTGGCCTATACAACACAGCTAGGCCTACATTGAAATTAAAGGCTAATGTAGGCCTAATCAGCAGTGGTGTAGTGGGGCGGGGACGCGGGGGGACGCCGTCCCCCCACTTTTTTGCAAAATTCTTGCAAGATTGCACTTTTTGCTACAGTTTCTACTTCAATTTCCATGGCGTCCCCCCACTTCATTTTTTAGGACTACACCACTGCTAATCAGTCAATGATTTCCAACATTAAACTGATGCATCGTACATCAACGTGACATGAATTATTTCCACATAAGCACAACGGGTTCTTCTATACACTGTGGGGTCAACAATGAAATGCAATACGTACGAATTGCATGAATTGTATTTGTGGGGCGCGGTGGTGTAGTGGTGGCGTCGGTGCCTTGGAGCCGGAGGGTTCCAGGTTCGAATCCACCTCAAGGCGCCGCGTAGGGACCTTGATCAAGTCCTTCACTCGTAATTGTTCTGGCGAGCAAGTCCTTCACTCGCAATTGCTCTGGCGCTACGGCAGTGTCCGCGCTGTAGTCGGGAGCGCCTCTGAGTAGAGAGCTTGAAGGGGTGCTATAGAAATGGAGGCATAAATAAATAAAATAAATAAATTTGATATGTGAAATCGACTAACCAAGGAATGAATATCAGTTGATTCCTTCTTCCGGATTGTCCGACGACGTCATAGTGGAAATCATAGATGACATATCGACAGTCGTCGTTGGGCAACTGACCCACG
>OX457039.1:27519919-27584919 GCA_949752735.1 Lumbricus terrestris
TAGTATAAAGATGCTATGAATCAATTTATTGCAAATTGAAAAAAACACGAGGCTCTTTGAATCCAGGGGCTTCTATCCCTATACATGGCGGGCGCAGCTTGCGCCCAGTGAAAAATAGGGGGGGGGGAATCTGAAGACAGCCAAAACTCACGTCGGTTGGGGGGGGGGAAGATCGGACATGGAGGTCAGCGTTCAATCTAGGCATCACTAGGAGGAAGTTTCCCCCAGAAAATACTTCCCCTCCATATAAATTTGGACACAATGGTGGCCTAATAGTTTTTTAGCAAAGTGTATACACTTTATACACTTTGAGTTTTTAGTTAGGCTACTATCTGCATTTTTGAACTACATGAACTGCTATAACAGCTATAATATACCATAATAAAAATTTCCTATTACATGATTATAATTATGCTTTTACTATTTTAATAAATAATACAATCATATTATAGCCTAATTGAAAAAAATGCTAATACAAATACTCTTTCCCACAACTAAATGGCTTCTCTCCAATGTTATCTTTCAAATTTCAGACATTCAAATTTCAAAATGTTTTGGTCCTTGAACACTTACTAAAGCAGCATAATTATTACGTGGGCTTACGATGTAGGCCCTACAGAGGCGCAAAACACATGGCTGCCCAATTTTGGCAGCAATTCCTCCATTGAAATAGTAGAACAATTTTGCTAAGAGGGCAGCTTAAAATGCTGAAATTGCAATGTGGAAATCGCAAAAATTTCTTATGGGGAGGGGCACATTCCCTCCCCATACCAGGTCCATTCTCGACGCTACACATGCTTCGGCGATCGTCTGCTGGATGCTCGTTTGTCCCCCCTCCAAACAAACCTTCATTCCCATGGTACACACTAGAGGAGAGCATGCGCTATAGATTGCATTATATTGCCGGGAGGAAGGCCGGTTCAGAAAAGGGGGGGAAGAAGATGGATTGCGCCCGGTTGCTTAGGGGGGATAGAAGCCCCTGTTTGAATCAACGTTGAAACTTAATATTGTATATGCGGTAATTTGTGCCCTAAGCTTGTAATCTCAGCCGTATTATTATAGCCTATATCGACGCTGAATTAACCATTGACTGATGCCGAGATGAGGAGGCTCACTGTATCAAATAAACTCAATGACCGTTATAAATGCTGTCTTAATAAGCGGCCGCGGCCATTACGCTGCTGGTGATAGTAAATTATAGTAATATCACTGCGCGTGTGTAAGGACAATGTTGACCCTGTCATTGGCGGCGCCAAGATTTCAGTTTGGGGGGAGGTGCTGAATTCCCGAGGAGGAAATTTTCTATTTTCAGCCCTCAAAATTTCTGACGACTTTTAAAAAAGTCATTTGGTCGAAATCTCGTACATATGGTTTCAGTTTTTTAGGGGGGCTGATCATGAAAATGTTTCATCTTTACATGTAAAAAACCGGATGGCCTTTTTGGGGGCTTAGCCCTCTGCCCTCCCACCCGCTAGAGCCGCCACTGGACCCTGTTACAACTGCATATGAACATTTTTTGCGTATTTCAAAGACAATAATTAAATAAATAAAAAATATAACGGCATGATATGCTGCATAGAGCATAGAGGCCTATCGTCTCAACTTCAGGTTTAATAAATTGGAAAGTGCTAAAGGTTTCAATAATGGACTGGTCAGTTCTTCTGGATAAAAGTGCGTAGGAATGTATATACATCCATTTGATATATATATATATATATATATATATATATATATATATATATATATATTCGCCTCTGATTAGGTTGTACTGTGAGAGGCGCTTTATAAACCCCCAAATAGAATAGAATATATATATATATATATATATATATATATATATACTAGCTGGGGTACCCGGCGTTGCACGGGAAATTTAGGATTCAACCCGCTCCCGGCCACGACCCCAGCACCTACAACCACCCGACTGCACCCCACAACACTCCGACGTCCACTTGTACGCCACCCATGAAATTAGAGTTTTCGGCAAAATTTCCTCTCCCCACCACCCACCACCCTCCCCCCCCACGCATTCCACACACCTCGGCCCTGCGGGCCGAGGTGTGTGGAGGCGAGGTGGCTTGGTATAAACATCTGTCTAGTTGTGGCGTTTCAGATATAAGTGTTAAAAATAATATGCATTGCAACGTGCAGTCACGCTGGTTCTTTATAAATAATCATACCAAGCATATATAAAATATACCAAGCATTTATAATAATATATTCGAGGCTATTATACTCATTGGGCGAAGGCATGTATCTTTTCCCAGGGTTGGACGACAGCGTATGCTTTTCAGGCTAAGCGAAAAAATGACGTCAAAATATGACGTCATCGGCCGTGGCCCGTTAATGAAAAATATCGAAATACGGCGACGCGACATTAACACAGCGAAGTTTAAAATGTCTATTTTTTCGAAATCTAAAGTGAATAAAAAGCTGAAAATAGCGTACTTGGATTTCTGTGGTCAACTTTTATCTAAATGCAATGTTTCATGTGAGTAGCTGCTAAACTGCGAGCGTGCATCGGTCCCAAATAAATAAATATACGTACAACCTTTCTTATATATATATATATATATATATATATATATATATATATATATATATATATATATAGAGAGAGAGAGAGAGAGAGAGAGAGAGAGAGAACGTTACTGTTCGAATTCTGCCGTGGACATACATGCATACTTATAGGATAACTATATATATAACTGGGTAGGCCTACTCTGCGTTGCTTGAGAACATTTAGTTTTTCGCCACACCCCGCCTCAGGTTTATGAATTGAGGCGAGGTGTGGCGGGACGGGGTGATCGTGGTGGCCAAACGGCGTCGCCCGGAAAATTTTGGTTCTTCGCTCCACAGTCCACACGCCGGTCCCCGGGTCAGAAGCGTCGAGCGGGGACCGGGCCGGTGTGGGCCTGGTCGCCTTACTGCATGCCTAGGTGTAAGTTTTCAGGCGAATAGTTGCAAAAATGTGGACACGGTGTGGAAATTGAGTGGGTTTTAAAAAGTGGAATTTGAGTTTTTCTCCCCACCCGGTCACCCAGAGTGAGAATGATTGGCCAACCCTTCCACCGGGTGGTTCTGGTGGCCATCGGTCTATATATATATGTGCAAGTTTTCAGGTCAATAGCTGCGAAACTGTGGGTGTGTATTCTGGACAAACGTACACACATACTTTCTCCTTTATGGATTTAGACGGCATAATGCTGACTCCTTTGTATAGCGCCTTGATCCACAGTATCCCTACTGTGTATTGCGTTTGTGACCGGTGTACAATTATATACATTGAGTTGATCTTCTGTGTACCACAATTTAATGTGCTGCGTTTTTCTTCCTTTTCTCATTTTTTTTATCTTTTTTTATCTTTCGTTTGTCGTTCTGCCACTTTGTCATGATAAAGATGTTCATCATTAAACTATTATAATACATTACAGTGTACATTATACTTATAGCATACATTATACTTATAGCGTACATTATACTTATAGTGTACATTATACTTATAGTCTCGTGTTGTCGTGCTCCACTAAAACCATAGACCTAGATCTTCTGATCACAGTCGGCCTCTTCCCTGACAGTCGAGGATTTAGAAAAAAATTGAAAATATTTTATCTCAGGTTTGATAAAATTTCGTAAAACCAGACATATTTTGCGGCTATGTACCGGGGTAGGTCTGATTCAGATCGATAAGGAACCAAGATCATATAAGCCTTACATGAACTTTTGAACAAAAACCTTTGGGGCCATGCAGCTCAGAATCGTAATAAAAGCGCACGTCTGTTTCTCTGAGCAATGCAAACAGGTCTTAGACCTTCAGAAGTCACCCATAAAAGAAGATCTTTGATGACTTGAAAGTATAACGTTTATACTCTGCAGCTAGATATTATGTCAAAATAGTATTAGGCCTATTACCCCACATTCAATGAGTTGCTCAAATTATTATTTTAGCCGTGGCTTGACTGGGAGCGCCACTGAACAGACCTCATGGAGGGGTGCTAAGGAACAGTATACATTCGAAAACAAGATATTTCTGTTTGCAATAATTATTTAATTTGAGATCCTATATACTATATGCAAGATATTATGACAATAAACATATTATTACAAAAGTTCTTAACTATTTCTCTCTGTTACTCTCTCTCTGTCTCTGTCTCTGTCTCTCTGTCTTTGTCTCTGTCTCTGTCTGTCTCTGTCTCTGTCGCTCTCTCTGTCTGTATGTCTGTCGGTCTGTCTGTCTGTCTGTCTGTCTCTCTCTCTCTCACAACAGTTCTTTCCACTTTTCAACGTAACTGGATAATCTCTAACTAGGATGTGATAAAATAGCCCTGAACATGCTTTATTCTGTTATTCACACATATGTATTTGAAAAGATCGCGAGTGGTACGTTTTCATACTTTCTTTATCAATCCCTTTGTCAACCTTATTTTTTTATATTAGCCCTATCGGGCCTAGCCTACTGTTCAATTCAGTCTAAAAACATCAAGAACCAAATGTTTAAACACTATATAAAATTGTCGTAAGCTGAAAGCATTAATCCTGCAGAATAAATAAGACTCCTAGACTGGCAAATCGCGGAATAAAGAAGACTATATATATATATATATATATATATCCTAGACTGGCAAATCGAGTTGAGATGCTTCACTTCGTGGTGTAGTTTTTCTTGTCACGAACCTGAGCGCATCTTAGGTCTATCTGAAACAATGAGGTATCAAAAGCACAAGAAATATAAACAAAGCAAAACTTCAAGGCCAAAGGAGAAAATAGTGCATTGCATTTACAGAATTATAAACCGACTCTCACAGTGCATAAGCCTACCATGGCGAAAGTCTCCGAGGATAGCAGATGACATAATGACATAGTTCCTTTTGCTCGCACTACTACCATGAAGAATCGAGCCTTTTCTGTGGTTGGACCAGTGGTCAGGAATGGCCTTCCTTTTGAGCTACGCCTACACCCTGGGACTCTACCAGGATCCTTCCTTACTGGAGTCGGGAGCGCCTCTGAGTATATAGTTTTTTCTTGAAGAAGCGCTGTATAAATGTCCGAATGAATGAATGAATGAATGACATGCTTTGAGGCGGCGAAGGATGCAGTATAATTATGGTAGTGCGGACCAAGGGGAAGGTGGTGGTTCCACTGCAGTGAAGGCCAATGCAGACAGTAGTGTGGGACTGAGCCATGACCATTCTCGCACGATGGTCAAAATGATAAAGACGGTCGGCAGAGACGAGCGCGTGAAGGGAGGCGACAGAGACGGGCAGACGTTGGAAATTGTATAGACATTTAGTGGCAAGACCCAAAGAATGGCAGATGAAGAAAAATACCATTAGCTGAATACAACTTATGCAAGTATTGAGAGATAGAGACACATACATACAGACATACATACAGACAGACAGACAGACAGCCAGACAGAGAGAGAGAAAGAGAGAAAGATAGAAAGATATGACAGAGAAGGAGAGAGAAAGAGAGAGAGAGAAAGAAAGAAAGGGTGTGTGTGTGCGTCATGGTAGATGAAACATGAATATGAAGATGCGATTGTCTAATTAGATAGTCCTACAGATCTCTGCATATTTGTATAATCTCACATAAAGTGGCGCGAAAGAATAATCTGACGGAAATAAGAAATGAGTGGAGACTTTGCTACGTCGTGTATAATACATGTACGACGTACGTGTAGCCTACGATGTAAGAGACGATTGAGGCAGCGGAAGAAGCAGGATATCACTGAGCCTTTACTGTTTAACGACACTGCCATTTCAAAGGTGATTAGTGTCGCCCTCCTCGTTTATCCAGGCTTTGGACTGGCACTGGCAGAGTGCAACAATTTAGGAGTTTTAGGATATCACTGATTATATGCATATATATATATAGAGCCTACTATATTTAACTACATGTATGACAGCATAGACTATACATGTATCTATGAACTGTTTCCTACAGTACAATTATGGCCTTATATATTATAGGCCTACTCTGGCGAGCAAGCTGACAAGTGAGTTAATCAGAGTTATCATAGGCTAATCAGACGTACGCTGTTTAAGTTGCACGAGGCGTTTGCTGTCTTTTCTTGCTCGACAATTTCTCCAGCAGACGAAGAAATTCTTCAGCGGACATTTCTGCAATTAAATTAGACGAACGTTGGTAATGATTATTTATACAACGTACGTGTAAGTAAGTGATGCATGGTAGGTCTACACGCAAATCAGAAGAAGGAGGTTTTAACTTATTGGAAAGAACAATTTCATAAGTCGATGAAAAAATTAGGAGTGTACGTCTACAGCAGGGGTCTCAAACACGCGGCCCGCGGGCCGCATGCGGCCCGCGAACCCGATTAATGCGGCCCGCGAACAGCCTCCTGGTTTTTTTATTTTGAAAAATTAGAAATCGGTTTAAAAGAATTTCGCAGTTCCTTTACGATTTCAACCAATGTTTAAACTGCTTTCTACTCCTTTTGCTGTGGACATTGAGTCCCCAACAGCAGATATAGGCATAAGCAGTTGGATGCTCCAAGGTGTCATGATGTGGAGCAGACATGCACAGGTCGGTCAGGACAGACCAGTGGAGAGAGTTGGAGGAGAGGGCATGGGACACATACGGGCATTGACCCAGGTTGTCCTTCATGCCTCTCTCCCAATATTCTCTTCATTTAGACAAGGTGGTCTAGCTGCTCCAAGATTTTAATGGTATGGAGCAGACCTGCTGACCGGACCGGTGAGAAGCTGGGTAACATGACGCGAGACAGACTCAGACAGAGAGTGGCGTCGGACTCCTACGGGCACTGTGCCTATGGATATTGATGATGATGAGTTGGAATTAGTGGACCTTCAATGCGATACAACGCCGAAGCAGAAGTATGCTACAGCGATGTTTTATGCCGGTGTCGCAAAATAGAGTATCTCCGTAATAATTGTATCTCCACAGATGATGAGAAGTTGAAAAATGTCACTTCCGCGTGTGTTTATTTTTGCAAATTAACTTGCATTTGCTTGGTTTTGAACAATGACACTGACAGGTAGGCCCTGCGTTTATTCCTATAATTTTGGTGACTTTGGTTTAGAGGACTTAGAACATTTAGAACACTTAAGAACACTCATAGTCTCTTGGCCTAACTAAATTCGAGTCAGGGCCGGATTAACAAATGTGGGGGCCCTGTTCGATAAAACTGTGGGGGCCCAGACCTTACAGAAGCATGACAAAATGACTCGCAAAACGGGTTATATTCAACGAATCACCATTCGTCTGTTATTAATTCATTACTTAGGCCCTATATTATTTTTAACACTAATTATCAACAGGCCTTTTAATTGTATAAAACAACCGAAACATCTTTTACGGTTTAAGAATATTAAAGTGATTCATGGTCAGTCATTCTCCTGACCAGCGCACAGCACTCGTACAAGCAAACAGTGCATAAGCGATTTTATGCCCCAAATAAATTCTTGGCTATGAAAATTTCTGGTAGACCTGCGGCAGAATAACGGCCAGGGCAAATGGTTCTTACCAGGACATTTGGCCTGATTTGCCCTGCTGTGCATGGCCCCCACACTGTTTACAAACTAAAATATATTTTCGCGGTTATGCCAGTAGTAGACCCTGGCTCAAGCTCCATCCTGCTTATGTGAGCTTTCACCCCGGTGTCTGTCTCTCCGGACAGCCGTTCACTGCGCTCATTTGCTCGTGGAGAATTCCTTGTTCTTTTTTCGAGTATTGTGACCATGCAACGACTAGCATTCTCGGTAGTGGGCACAGTTAGGCCCCTATCTGGAATAGCCTCCCCGTTGCTCTCTCGCTTCCCGTGACTCTGCCGACTCTTTCTTTTGTCTTCTCGACTTTTCTTTTTGACAACGCCTGCGTTGGGAGCGCCACCGAGTAAAAATCTGAAGGGGTTCTATATAAATTTATGAGATTGATTGAATTCGTAAAAATAAGAGTGCATGCTGCATGTAGGCCTACTCAATGTTATTATCATGCCATCTCGTAATGCGTAGCATAGCACTGGAGTTCCGATCAGGTGATGTATTAAGTGTTTAAATAAGCAAAAAAGTATGACTCTTACTAGCATTTCTGACTGATTTTAAGATCAATTTGCCTGGCAATGAAAACTGCAATAAGGGCCCCCACAAATTTTAAATAATTAAAAAACGTATAACTCTTACTAGCATTTCTGACTGATTTTAAGATCAATCAATCGGCCTGGCAATGAAAACTGCAATAAGGGCCCCCACATGTGCAAAAGTTGCATAATGCTAAAGTCACTAGTTTTTGAATAATTTGACAAGTTTTCATATATTTTAAACTCAGTTTACTATTATAATTAGCAATGATGAAAAAATTCCTATTGCATGTGTGGGGGCCCCCTAAAGTGTGGGGGCCCCTGTTCGGCCGAACATGTCGAACATGCCTTAATCCGGCCCTGATTCGAGTTGAATTACTCTGAACATTGCTTAGGAAACTTTAAAAATTGGAGTAATTTTAAATTTTGATTACAGCATAATTTCTTCAATTATAGCGTCCACGCATTTTTTGATAATTGGGATATAATGTTTTTTTCAATTTTGTTTGTAGTACCGTTATAGTTACACTTAAAATATAATATTATGTGAATTTTACAGGGTCATCTCATCATTACATTATTGTATGCTGCAATGACACATAACTAATTATATAGTTTCACGTGCACAAGAATATTTTTATGTTGCGGCCCGCGAGTCATTAAAAATTTCCAAATGCGGCCCACATGCTGACTTGAGTTTGAGACCCCTGGTCTACAGTCTGGTCTAATACAATCTAAGCGAGATGGCAATATTGAATATATAACTAGACTCAAATAATTATATAGGCTGTAAGACAATATACTGGTAATTAAAGAGAATAAAGATATTCATATCTACTGGTGACATGATTTTTTTTATCTCACAGGCAAATTTGGTGGTTCTCGTAGACTTTTGGTCATTGATTAGAGAAATGATGATGATTTTTTTGTGTCAATGCTTTTTTGAAAGAACAATGCTTAGGTTGCAACGAATTCTGTGTACCGGAATGTTTGATGTTACTTGTTAATAGCCTATAGATACGATTAAAATTAAGTTCCTAAATGGCCTATCCCAGATTTAGTAGGTCTAAGTCAATTCCAGCAGTTTCACGTGATAAGATCAGCAATTCCTGCCTTCTGTATCATGATTGGTAGGCATGATTTAATGATATAATAATGAATAAATTGGATGAGATTTGGACTAGATAAAATTCTAGTCGATTTTCTACAATGGAGCCAGAATTGATAATGGCTAGAAAAGATTAGATCTCGACACAATACGCAAAATAGGCCTACACAGGACTAGGGCTGTGCTACATTGGATTATATTGCAGATTACTAGGTTACACTTTGGATTCGACAATACATGTAAATTACATTACATTAGATTATGATGTAAAAGATAAGATTAATCGATATGAGATAATAAGAAAAATAATCAGGAGAGGATAATTAAAGCAGCACTCGAACGCAACGAAGACAAAAACACAGATTGGCAGAAGAAGTGAAAAAATAGCAAGGGCCAAGTGCGCACAGTAAACATTCTAAGAAATCGTAGATTTCATTCGTAGAGACTTGTCTCACCTTGTGCTGCAGCTTCCTCGTGGTCAGAATCCTCGGCATATCTTCTTTCAATTTGTGCAGATCCAGAGTCAGACTGACGCCGTTTCACTTGTGGGCTTCTAGAATCGCTTGAATAGCTTCTTTCAATCTGTGCAGATCCAGAGTCAGACTGACGCCGTTTCACTTGTGGGCTTCTAGAAACGCTGGAATAGCTTCTTTCAATCTGTGCAGATCCCGAGTCAGACTGACGCCGTTTCACTTGTGGGCTTCTAGAATCGCTGGAATAGCTTCTTTCAATCTGTGCAGATCCCGAGTCAGACTGACGCCGTTTCACTTGTGGGCTTCTAGAATCGCTGGAATAGCTTCTTTCAATCTGTGCAGATCCAGAGTCAGACTGACGCTGTTTCACTTGTGGGCTTCTAGAATCGCTGGAATAGCTTCTTTCAATCTGTGCAGATCCAGAGTCAGACTGACGCTGTTTCCCTTGTGGGCTTCTAGAATCGCTGGAATAGCTTCTTTCAATCTGTGCAGATCCAGAGTCAGACTGACGCTGTTTCCCTTGTGGGCTTCTAGAATCGCTGGAATAGCTTCTTTCAATTTGTGCAGATCCCGAGTCAGACTGAGGTCGATTTTCTTGTGGGCTTCTAGAATCGCTGGAATAGCTTCTTTCAATCTGTGCAGATCCAGAGTCAGACTGAGGTCGATTTTCTTGTGGGCTTCTAGAATCGCTGGAATAGCTTCTTTCAATCTGTGCAGATCCAGAGTCAGACTGACGCTGTTTCCCTTGTGGGCTTCTAGAATCGCTGGAATAGCTTCTTTCAATCTGTGCAGATCCCGAGTCAGACTGACGCCGTTTCACTTGTGGGCTTCTAGAATCGCTGGAATAGCTTCTTTCAATTTGTGCAGATCCCGAGTCAGACTGACTTCTAGAATCGCTGGAATAGCTTCTTTCAATCTGAGCAGATCCAGAGTCAGACTGACGCCGTTTCACTTGTGGGCTTCTAGAAACGCTGGAATAGCTTCTTTCAATCTGTGCAGATCCCGAGTCAGACTGACGCCGTTTCACTTGTGGGCTTCTAGAATCGCTGGAATAGCTTCTTTCAATCTGTGCAGATCCCGAGTCAGACTGACGCCGTTTCACTTGTGGGCTTCTAGAATCGCTGGAATAGCTTCTTTCAATCTGTGCAGATCCAGAGTCAGACTGACGCTGTTTCACTTGTGGGCTTCTAGAATCGCTGGAATAGCTTCTTTCAATCTGTGCAGATCCAGAGTCAGACTGACGCTGTTTCCCTTGTGGGCTTCTAGAATCGCTGGAATAGCTTCTTTCAATCTGTGCAGATCCAGAGTCAGACTGACGCTGTTTCCCTTGTGGGCTTCTAGAATCGCTGGAATAGCTTCTTTCAATTTGTGCAGATCCCGAGTCAGACTGACTTCTAGAGTCGCTGGAATAGCTTCTTTCAATCTGAGGAGTATCTGCGTCAGATTCACGGCGATCTCTTTGTCCACGACCATCATCTACGGTGTATTTTCTTTCGATTTGTGGGTATTTCGTTATCGATAGAAGTCTTTCCAGTTGTGGACGACCATCATCTACGGTGTATTTTCCTTCGAATTGTGGGGATTTCGTTATCGATAGAAGTCCATCGAGTTGTGGACGATATTCATCACCGGTATATCTTCTTTCGATTTGTGGGGATTTCGTTATCGATAGAAGTCCTTCGAGTTGTGGACGATATTCATCACCGGTATATTTTCTTTCGATTTGTGGAGATCCTGAATCAGGACAAAATCGAGACAGCCTTTTCCTCGATTCGTTTTCAATCTAATAAAACTCTCTTCTAGTCTTTCTACTTCCACGTATTTTAAGTTTTGCTGCCAAGATTTATCAGTTCATGATAATTCGAGCTTATTTTTACATCTACAGTCAGGGCCGGATTAAGGCATGTTCGACATGTTCGGCCGAACAGGGGCCCCCACACTTTAGGGGGCCCCCACACATGCAATAGGAATTTTTTCATCATTGCTAATTATAATAGTAAACTGAGTTTAAAATATATGAAAACTTGTCAAATTATTCAAAAACTAGTGACTTTAGCATTATGCAACTTTTGCACATGTGGGGGCCCTTATTGCAGTTTTCATTGCCAGGCCGATTGATTGATCTTAAAATCAGTCAGAAATGCTAGTAAGAGTTATACGTTTTTTAATTATTTAAAATTTGTGGGGGCCCTTATTGCAGTTTTCATTGCCAGGCAAATTGATCTTAAAATCAGTCAGAAATGCTAGTAAGAGTCATACTTTTTTGCTTATTTAAACACTTAATACATCACCTGATCGGAACTCCAGTGCTATGCTACGCATTACGAGATGGCATGATAATAACATTGAGTAGGCCTACATGCAGCATGCACTCTTATTTTTACGAATTCAATCAATCTCATAAATTTATATAGAACCCCTTCAGATTTTTACTCGGTGGCGCTCCCAACGCAGGCGTTGTCAAAAAGAAAAGTCGAGAAGACAAAAGAAAGAGTCGGCAGAGTCACGGGAAGCGAGAGAGCAACGGGGAGGCTATTCCAGATAGGGGCCTAACTGTGCCCACTACCGAGAATGCTAGTCGTTGCATGGTCACAATACTCGAAAAAAGAACAAGGAATTCTCCACGAGCAAATGAGCGCAGTGAACGGCTGTCCGGAGAGACAGACACCGGGGTGAAAGCTCACATAAGCAGGATGGAGCTTGAGCCAGGGTCTACTACTGGCATAACCGCGAAAATATATTTTAGTTTGTAAACAGTGTGGGGGCCATGCACAGCAGGGCAAATCAGGCCAAATGTCCTGGTAAGAACCATTTGCCCTGGCCGTTATTCTGCCGCAGGTCTACCAGAAATTTTCATAGCCAAGAATTTATTTGGGGCATAAAATCGCTTATGCACTGTTTGCTTGTACGAGTGCTGTGCGCTGGTCAGGAGAATGACTGACCATGAATCACTTTAATATTCTTAAACCGTAAAAGATGTTTCGGTTGTTTTATACAATTAAAAGGCCTGTTGATAATTAGTGTTAAAAATAATATAGGGCCTAAGTAATGAATTAATAACAGACGAATGGTGATTCGTTGAATATAACCCGTTTTGCGAGTCATTTTGTCATGCTTCTGTAAGGTCTGGGCCCCCACAGTTTTATCGAACAGGGCCCCCACATTTGTTAATCCGGCCCTGTCTACAGTTCACTATTTTTAGTTTCTTCAGCTCAGGAATTATTTAATTCCGCAATTTGGCTGCTTAAAATGGAGCAAAGTAGATCATGATGATTTAATTAAAAATAATACAAAATTGCAACGCAAATAAGATCATGCATCAATGGTTAGGCCTACGCATTGTTTGCCAGATTATTGTCTTTGCATTTAGAATAATTTTTTGATTCAGCAACTCGCAACTATAATAGCCTATAAGAAATTTGTCATTGCAAATTGAGATACTCAGACGGTAACGTTTAAACTAATCCACCTACTGTTTTCCGTATCCGAAGAGCCGGCCATACATTTTGGGTCATGACGACATGAGTATGGATCCTCTCTCATCAAATTCTCAAACACCTTCCTCAGATCTTCGTCTTCTCCTCCTTGACATAAATAAATTCGTAATTTACATAGGGCTAATCACATGGTAATCAGGTCAATCAAAACCACACTTCTACAGATGTGAAGGACATTACTTGAAGTATCAGTGAGCGCAGTGGAGCCATTTGATGGTTTTTTGAGTTCAGTGACAGCACAAACGAGAGCATTCTGGATAGCTCGGCAGCGATATAAGCTTTATTTAAGGAGACGTCCCTATAGAATTGCTATTACTGTGCTATAGGTTAGATTAACATGGACTTTGGAAGTAGATGACATGATATTTTGGAATTCTGTTCCATGGTTCAATACAAAGCTCGAGGGTACGCGTACCTTAAAATAGAATACGTTAAAATACGTACGTACCTTTCAAAAATAGAATACGCGTATTGTACGTACCATATATACACGAAAATTTTATTTATGGTTTACTCAGCCACCCATATCCAACGTATAATCTGACGTCAACTGTAGGCCTATGCGTCATTGAAACCGATACTTCCGGTAGCGTAGCAGTGAATTTAATTCGATAAATTCTTTGGTTATAATTAATTTAATGCGAATTGTTCTGTCTTTCTCATGAGAGCTAGGTAAACGTCGCTGGTTTGCAAATTTGTGTAGCCTAACTCGAAAGTTGCAGTAGGCTATAGGCCTATCTATATAGCCTACGCATCAGTCAGCGAGTCAGCGATGCCCAGAGAACGTGGGAAGGAATGGACGCACGTGAAAGTTTTGAAAAATGCGAAAACAATTATTTGATTGAATGCAATTTTTCGACAAGTAGTTCTGGATTGGATCAGGCAATCGCATAAGAACACATCTTTGAAGTGCTGCAGCAGAACTGAGACGACTGACTGACATTAGTGCATTAAGTGCAATGTATGCTGGATAAACATATACCTACAATATAGCATTGCAGCAATTTACTACGCCGTATACTGGGTGGTGAGTGTTTGCTTAAATTAAATTGAACATTCTTATAATGAGCAATGACGTGGTTAACGTAGTTTATTTATTGTTTACGTACCCTAAAATAGGGTACGTTAAAATACGTACGTACCTTTCAAAAAAATAGAATACGTATGGTACGTACCCTCGAGCTTTGGTTCAATTCTCTAAATATTTGAAAGCTTTTAGTATGATTAGTCATCAGGCATTAGAGATATAAGCAAAACAGTTTGGCTTCCTTTTTTGTTGAACCCCGGTGTAAAAAGAGAATGAAGTAACAAAGGAAATAAAGTAAGAAAAACAATTGTTACTACAAGCAATTGTTTTGTTTTTCATATTTAAGTGGATAAATAACCTTTAAAAACTTTATTCCTGAGCCAAATGGGGGTTTAACATCTGAACCCTCTTGCCTACGCCACTGTCTCGTTCAATATCTTTATAGTCTTGCTGCCAAGATCATTTCATGATATTTTCGAATTATTTTTGCACCTACAGTTTGCGGTGTTGTAGTTCCTTCAATTCAGGAATTATTTTCCATAATTACTTAAAATGAAACAAAATAGAATTACGATCATTTAATTAAAAATGATACAAAAATTGCAACGCAAATAAGATCATGCATCAATGGTTAAGCATTGTTTGCCAGATCATTGTCTTTGCATTTAGAATAATTTCTCGATTCAGCAACTCTGAACTATAATAGCCTATAAGAAATTTGTCATTGTAAATTGAGATATCTCAGACGGCAACGTTTAAGCTAAATTAACTAATCCACCTACTGTTTTCCGTATCCGAAGAGCCGGCCATACATTTTGGGTCATGACGACATGGGTTTGGATCCTCTATCATCAAATTCTCAAACACCTTCCTCAGATCTTCGTCTTCTCCTCCTTGGCATAAATAAATTCGTAATACACATTGACCTAATCCGGTCAATCAAAACCACACTGCTACAGATGTGAAAGACATTACTTGAAGTATAAGTGAGCGCAGTGGAGTCATTTGATGGTTTTTGGAGTTCAGTGACAGCACAAACGATAGCATTCTGGATAGCTCGCAAGCGATATAGGTTCTATTTTAGGCGACGTCCCTATAGAATTGCTATTTACAGTGCTATAGGCTAGAATAACATGGACTTTGGAAGTAGATGACATGATATTTTGGAATTCTGTTCCTTGGTTCAATTCTCAAAATATTTGAAATTTTTTAGTATGATTAATCAGCAGGCATTAGAGATATAAGCAAAACAGTTTGGCTTACTTTTTTATTGAACCACGGTGTAAAAAGAGAATGAAATAACAAAGGGAATAAAGTAAGAAAAACAATTGTTACTACAAGCAATAGTTTTGTTTTTCATATTTAAGTGGATAAATAACCTTTAAAAACTTTCTTCCTGAGGCAAAGGGAGGTTTAACCCCTGAACCCTCTTGCCTACGCCACTGTCTCGTTCTATATCTTTATAGTCTTGCTGCCAAGGTCAGTTCATGCTATTATCGAATTATTTTGCACCTACAGTTTGCGGTGTTGAAGTTCCTTCAATTCAGGAATTATTTTCCATAATTACTTAAAATGGAACAAAATAGAATTGCGATCATTTAATAAAAAAATTATGCAAAATTGCAACGCAAATAAGATCATGCATTAATGGTTAAGCATTGTTTGCCAGATCAATGTCTTTGCATTTAGAATAATTTCTCGATTCAGCAACTCTGAGCTATAATAGCCTATAAGAAAGTTGTCATTGTAAATTGAGATATCTCAGACGGCAACGTTTAAACTAAATTAACTAATCCACCTACTGTTTTCCGTATCCGAAGAGCCGGCCATACATTTTGGGTCATGACGACATGGGTTTGGATCCTCTCTCATCAAATTCTCAAACACCTTCCTCAGATCTTCGTCTTCTCCTCCTTGGCATAAATAAATTTGTAATTTACATAGGCCCAATCACATGGTAATCAGGTCAAACAAAACTACACTTCTACAGATGTGAAGAACATTACTTGAAGTATAAGTGAGCGCAGTGGAGTCATTTGATGGTTTTTGGAGTTCAGTGACAGCACAAACGATAGCATTCTGGATAGCTCGCAAGCGATATAGGTTCTATTTTAGGCGACGTCCCTATAGAATTGCTATTTACAGTGCTATAGGCTAGAATAACATGGACTTTGGAAGTAGATGACATGATATTTTGGAATTCTGTTCCTTGGTTCAATTCTCAAAATATTTGAAATTTTTTAGTATGATTAATCAGCAGGCATTAGAGATATAAGCAAAACAGTTTGGCTTACTTTTTTATTGAACCACGGTGTAAAAAGAGAATGAAATAACAAAGGGAATAAAGTAAGAAAAACAATTGTTACTACAAGCAATAGTTTTGTTTTTCATATTTAAGTGGATAAATAACCTTTAAAAACTTTCTTCCTGAGGCAAAGGGAGGTTTAACCCCTGAACCCTCTTGCCTACGCCACTGTCTCGTTCTATATCTTTATAGTCTTGCTGCCAAGGTCAGTTCATGCTATTATCGAATTATTTTGCACCTACAGTTTGCGGTGTTGAAGTTCCTTCAATTCAGGAATTATTTTCCATAATTACTTAAAATGGAACAAAATAGAATTGCGATCATTTAATAAAAAAATTATGCAAAATTGCAACGCAAATAAGATCATGCATTAATGGTTAAGCATTGTTTGCCAGATCAATGTCTTTGCATTTAGAATAATTTCTCGATTCAGCAACTCTGAGCTATAATAGCCTATAAGAAAGTTGTCATTGTAAATTGAGATATCTCAGACGGCAACGTTTAAACTAAATTAACTAATCCACCTACTGTTTTCCGTATCCGAAGAGCCGGCCATACATTTTGGGTCATGACGACATGGGTTTGGATCCTCTCTCATCAAATTCTCAAACACCTTCCTCAGATCTTCGTCTTCTCCTCCTTGGCATAAATAAATTTGTAATTTACATAGGCCCAATCACATGGTAATCAGGTCAAACAAAACTACACTTCTACAGATGTGAAGAACATTACTTGAAGTATAAGTGAGCGCAGTGGAGTCATTTGATGGTTTTTTGAGTTCAGTGACAGCACAAACGATAGCATTCTGGATAACTCGGCAGCGATATAAGCTTTATTTTAGACGACGTCCCTATAGAATTGCTATTTACTGTGCTATGGGATAGAATAACAAGGACTTTAGAAGTAGATGACATGATATTTTGGAATTCTGATCCTTGGTTCAATTCTCAAAATATTTGAAAATTTTTAGTATGATTAATCAGCAGGCATTAGAGATATAAGCAAAACAGTTTGGCTTACTTTTTTTTATTGAACCACGGTGTAAAAAGATAATGAAATAACAAAGGAAATAAAGTAAGAAAAACAATTGTTACTACAAGCAATTGTTTCGTTTTTCATATTTAAGTGGATAAATAACCTTTAAAAACTTTCTTCCTGAGGCAAAGGGAGGTTTAACCCCTGAACCCTCTAGCCTACGCCACTGTCTCGTTCAATATCTTTATAGTCTTGCTGCCAAGATCATTTCATGATATTGTCGAATTATTTTGCACCTACAGTTTGCGGTGCTGAAGTTCCTTCAATTCAGGAATTATTTTCCATAATTACTTAAAATGGAACAAAATAGAATTACGATCATTTAATAAAAAAAATTATACAAAATTGCAACGCAAATAAGATCATGCATCAATGGTTAAGCATTGTTTGCCAGATCAATGTCTTTGCATTTAGAATAATTTCCCGATTCAGCAACTCTGAGCTATAATAGCCTATAAGAAATTTGTCATTGTAAATTGAGATATCTCAGACGGCAACGTTTAAGCTAAATTAACTAATCCACCTACTGTTTTCCGTATCCGAAGAGCCGGCCATACATTTTGGGTCATGACGACATGGGTTTGGATCCTCTCTCATCAAATTCTCTAACACCTTCCTCAGATCTTCGTCTTCTCCCCCTTGGCATAAATAAATTTGTAATTTACATAGGCCTAATCACATGGTAATCAGGTCAATCAAAACCACACTGCTACAGATGTGAAGGACATTACTTGAAGTATCAGTGAGCGCAGTGGAGCCATTTGATGGTTTTTTGAGTTCAGTGACAGCACAAACGAGAACATTCTGGATAGCTCGCAAGCGATATAAGTTTTATTTCAGGCGATGTCCCTATAGAATTGCTATTTACTGTGCTATAGGCTAGATTAACATGGACTTTGGAAGTAGATGACATGATATTTTGGAATTCTGTTCCTTGGTTCAATTCTCAAAATATTTGAAAAAATTTAGTATGATTAATCAGCAGGCATTGGAGATATAAGCAAAACAGTTTGGCTTACTTTTTTATTGAACCACGGTGTAAAAAGAGTGACGTAACAAAGGGAATAAAGAAAGAAAAACAATTGTTACTACAAGCAATTGTTTTGTTTTTCATATTTAAGTGGATAAATAACCTTTAAAAACTTTCTTCCTGAGTCAAAGGGGGTTTAACCTCTGAACCCTCTTGCCTACGCCACTGTCTCGTTCTATATCTTTATAGTTTTGCTGCCAAGATCAGTTCATGCTATTTTCAAATTATTTTGCACCTACAGTTTGCGGTGTTGAAGTTCCTCCAATTCAGGAATTATTTTTCATAATTACTTAAAATGGAACAAAATAGAATTGCGATCATTTAATTAAAAATGATACAAAAATTGCAACGCAAATAAGATCATGCATCAATGGTTAGGTCTACGCATTGTTTGCCAGATTATTGTTATTCATTTAGAATAATATTTTTTCATTCAGCAACTCACAACTATTATAATAGCCTATAAGAAATGTTTGTCATTGCAAATTGAGATATCTCAGACGGTAACATTTAAACTAATCCACCTACTGTTTTCAGTATCCGAAGAGCCGGCCATACATTTTGGGTCATGACGACATGAGTATGGATCCTCTCTCATCAAATTCTCAAACACCTTCCTCAGATCTTCGTCTTCTTCTCCTTGGCATAAATAAATTCATAATTTACATAGGCCTAATCACATGGTAATCAGGTCAATCAAAACCACACTTCTACAGATGTGAAGGACATTACTTGAAGTATCAGTGAGCGCAGTGAGGTCATTTGATGGTTTTTTGAGTTCAGTGACAGCACAAACGAGAGCATTCTGGATAGCTCGCAAGCGATATGAGCTTTATTTGGGCGACGTCCCTATTCAAGAAGAGAGAACTGTGCTATAGCCTATAGGTTAGATTAACATGGACTTTGGAAGTATATAGATGCAGTCCTGAAGCCAAGAAAACAGAGCAGATTCTACACGTAACAATAGCGGGAAAGATGAGTTATGTAATAATGGAGATACTTGGGTTCGGCCATGAACCGCTCACCCTAAACTGTATAGGCCTGCAGGACAATTTGGAATGACGCAAAATATCATCCATCTGCGACCGGAAAATAAGAAATTTTTTATTTCAACGAAGAGGCCAGGGGCTTACTTTTCGTTTCATGATCTGACTTGCACAGCCAACCTATAGTGGCCACAGAAAACTATTCTGAAAAGAAGCACCACCGGTCTGCTCTTATGGTCAATACTGTATCTATAGATCAGACACTCTGAACATCAATAAATCATTGATAACTTGACAAGTAGGCTAGGCCTATAATTTGTATACATGTGTGCGAGAACCTGCTGGTAATGAATTTGTAATATTAGACTTTCGTTTGCCTTTATATGACTTTAATGCTAACGTAATTTCAAAACATCATCTGCATAATTATAGGAGAACAAATGCGCTAAGAAATTATGTTTTAGCATAGATGCCATTAGTTTCTAATACAATTGGTATCAATTGGCTTAGGATGATTTATTCGGCAGAAAATCGAGATATGCCTTGATTCGTTTTCACTGATAATTAATCTAATGAAACTCTCTTCTAGTCTTTCTCCTTCCATATCTTTTTAGTTTCGCTGCTAAGATCAGTTCATTGTATTCTCAACTCATTTTTGCACATGTCATACAGTTTGCAGTTTTCAAATTTCTCCAGTTCGCGAATTCTTTTCCATAATTACATTTTTAAAATGGAACAAAATATGACTGATTAATTATAAACAAGACAATGCTACAACTCAGGCATAGGCCTAATACGATCGTGCATCTATGCACTTCTATTCGCCTGGATATTGTCCTTGTATTTAGAGCAATTTTATGATTCAGCAACAGTACTGAGGACTACATCTGCAAGTGTAAAATAAGGAATTTTCCAATGCAAATTACAGTATCTCCAATACTAAAATGTTTAAACTATTCAATGTACTATTTTTGGTGTCCGACAACCCAGCAGCACATAGTATACTAGGTGTACCCATGTCGCATTGGTCTACTTCTCGCTGCAAATTCTCAAACATCTCCCGCAGATATTCGTCTTCTCCTCCTTGACATAAAAATATCGTAATGTAACCATACTGTCACACAGATTGCTAATCAGAAGGTACTGTGGGGCGCGGTGGTATGGTGGTGGGTTTGGTACCTTGGAGTCGGATGGTTTCATTTTCGAATCCATTTCAAGCCGCCGCGTAGGGACCTTAAGTTATTCCTTCACTCGTTACTATTGCTTCGGCGTGAAACTCCGATGCAGTGCCCGCGCTGTAGTCGGGAGCGCCTCTGAGCAGTGAGCTTGAAGGGGCGCTAAAGCAATTGCGAGAAACAAATAGTTTAAAAAGATAATTGTGAAAGCAGGCGGTTTACTTCGACCTCAAATGAGTTCGAATCCGAAGATCCAGTTGATTTTTGGCACACTGAAGGACCTTTAAGGAGAACGTTGACCAATAGACAGCGTAAAAAGAAAACGTTGTGGTGTGATTGAGGGTAGGCTTGCCCTTGATACCCAAAATTTATATATAGGCCATGGCTATTAGTTTTACGTAGGCTACATAATAGTCTGCTTTTTGTTTAATCTAAACAGTCAAACACCGAGACGAATTGTTAACTGTCACGTTATGACGACCGGTTGTTTTCTCAATAAAACGGATATATATCTAAATATATATATATAAAATGGCTTCATATATATATAATTATATAATATATATGTATAATTATATGGACTTGCATTCATAGGCGGAGACCTGGGCCGAGAATTGGGGGGACGGAAAGACGCGAGATTTGCCGAAAAATTTCTGACGACCGGCGAAATCTCGAAAAAATTAGTATTTTCGCCGCCAAAAAAGTTGATGACCTTTTTTTTTTTTTTAGTCATCCGGCCAAATCTCGACAAAATTTTCTATTTTCGCCGCCAAAAAAGTCTTGACGCTCAAACATTGGGGGGGACAAATACATGGGCCGTCCCCCTCTGTCCCCCCCTAGGTCTCCGCCCATGTTTGCATTTCCTGGATTCTCATTGTAATACTAAATGAACCACTTGTGCTTGGAATACAAGACCAACTTACAAACTCGTTTTGCATTCTGCCATAATTAGGCCAATGTTTATGACAGCTAGATCTAAGAATGTCAGCGCCCGAAATCTGCACCGAAAGTGAGATTTACTTTAACCAATTTCTACCTATTAGGCAGATACCTCTCTCTATGGCTCTCTTTATAAACTACTTAGAACTTTCCCTCTTTGACCGCCTGAATCTGTAGCGCTTTTGGTTAGTCATTTCTAATGGCGCTATATGAATTGAATAGCTAGATAGACAGACAGACGGATGGACGGCCGGACGGACGCATCAACGGATAGATAGATAGACGATAGATAAATAGATAGATAAATGGATGGAAGGATGTATGGATGGATGGATGGATAGATAGATAGATAGATAGATGGATAGATGATAGGTAGGTAAGTAGGTAGGTAGGTAGGCAGGCAGGTACATGTAGGTAGGTAGGTAGATAGATAGTTAGATAGATGGATAGATAGATAGATAGATAGATAGATAGATAGATAGATAGATAGATAGATAGATAGATAGATAGATAGATAGATAGATAGATAGATAGATAGATAGATAGATAGATAGTTAGATAGATCGATAGATAGATAGATATATAGATAGATAGATAGATAGATAGATAGATAGATAGATAGATAGATAGATAGATAGATATATAGATAGATAGATAGATAGATAGATAGATAGATAGATAGATAGATAGATAGATAGATAGATAGATAGATAGATAGATAGATAGATAGATAGATAGATAGATAGATAGACATATAGACAGACAGACAGACAGACAGATAGACAAACAGACAGACAGACAGATAGATAGATTACTTATCACAAGGTATTGCAAGTGTTAGTAAATCACAGCATACAGTGCAAAACTGATGTCACCTGCGATTCTTATCTACAAATTCGATAATTAATTAATGTTGTCAAAATAAAAATTAGTTAAAATGTCGTATATAATTCCTAATAAAAATTATTAGGCCTAACTGAAAGTATGCAGCATATATAGGCTACAGTTAGGCATCTGTACATGTGAAATAATTTGATTTTTTAAACAAATATAGCGCTGCCGTGGATTGCAAAAAAATAATTTCAGGAATGCGAAGAAGAATGCGAATAAGAAAATGATTAAGGACTAGAAATACTTATACATACAAAAAGATGAGAAAGAAGATTAGCCTATTATGCGAAAAAGACAGCAAACGAACCGAGACCTAATAACAAAATGCAAATAAGAATAAAAATTAAGAGTAGGCATATATAAGTAGTAAATGCTCAGGGATTCGGATCTACAGCGGCTAGGCGGTTTCTGCGCTTAAGTCTTGTCGCTATGAAAATCATGGCGGTCGCTGATGCTGAACTGTTTTTGAAACGTTCAACAGTCTGTGTTGGCAGCCGAAACTGACACATACCGTAGTCTGTTGACTTCTCATTTGGGTAACTATGAATCACG
Source organism: Lumbricus terrestris (assembly GCA_949752735.1). NCBI lineage: Eukaryota > Metazoa > Annelida > Clitellata > Crassiclitellata > Lumbricidae > Lumbricus > Lumbricus terrestris. The sequence continues at coordinate 27,542,997 of OX457039.1, forward strand.
TCAGTCTTATCGTCATTTCTTTCACCTTTGCAAATCATAATCATTCATTCATCAGGCTGCAGGTCTATGACATAGCATGACATGATTTCAATTACATTGACATGATGTCTATGACATAGCATGACACGATGTCAATGACATGATGTCTATGACATAGTGTGGCGAAATTGGGTTCGCCTTCGCTTGTGTAGCGCCCGCCCTTCCCCCGCGCTAGTGTTCTTTCAGCCGCTCGTGTATAGCGCTCGGTCGGTCGCCGGCCTGTTTAATTACTGTATTGGCGGCGCCTTTGTGTTCCCCTCTCCCCCGCAGCGGCAAGCTCTTTATGTGCCTCTATTACCTGCGGCGACGTTGTATTGGCCTGTCGGCGGCGTCTTTGTGTTCCCCTCTCCCCCGCGTCGACGTAGTTATTGGCCGCGGCTGTGATCGTTGATGCCTGCGCCGCATGTAGTTATCGATCGGTCGGCATCTCTTTATGTTCCCCTCTCCCCCGCAGCGGTGAGCTCTTTATGTGCCTCTATTACCTGCGGCGACGTAGTATTGGCCGTGTCGGCGAGCTCTTTGTGTTCCCCTCTCCCCCGCAGCGGCAAGTCCTTTATGTACCCGTGGCAGCGTAGTATTTGCCTTGGCGGCATCTCTTTATGTTCCCCTCTCCCCCGCAGCGGTGAGCTCTTTATGTTCCTCCGCCTGCGACGGCGGCGTCTCTTTGAAGTCCGTCGCCGGCGTGAATGACCAGTAGTGTATATAAGGGAGCCCGTTGCTCCATGCATTTAGTCACCGAGTGATCGAGTCGTATAGTTAGTCACCGAGTCAGTCATAGTCAGCGAGGAGCAGTCAGACAGTAGACACGTCGAGATAGTTAGTCAGCGTTACGTCAGCGGTCGGTGTGAAGCTCTGTCGTGTGCAGTTGATGACAGTCGTGTTGCCGTTTTCGAGAATAAACTGTGTTTTCTTACTTCATCGTCGTGTGTTTCCTGGGTGAGGCGAATCGGTCGGGAGGGCTGCACTACCTTCGAAATACAACGAAGGCGGACTCGCGTCTCCCTCCTGAGACGACACGCGGGCATATTTGGACTGGCACCCGCCCGATGGGTAATCGGCCATCCTACGGACCGAGAGGGCAACTGTTTCTGCAGTCGGGGTGTTTCAGAGGGCTTGATTTCCGCCACAATAGCATTACATGATGTCAATGACATGAAGATATTAAATATACAATGGCATGCAGAAATGACATGCACATGACGTGATATTCATTTAAGAGATTTGTATAGCGCCTCTTCAAGAGTGTCCACTTAGAAGTGCTCCCGACCAACTCCGCACTGGTGACTTGTGCGATTGCCCTGACTATGCCCCGTTAAAAAATATGTTTGTCGCCGCCTCGACCACGAAACACTGGTAGGCCTATTGCTAAACTATAGCCTACACTCAGCGGCGCCCGCAGACGTACGCACGTACGCAAGTGCGTACAGCGCGATGACTAAAAAAAGGTCATCAGTTTTTTCGGCGGATGGAAAAGGTATGTTTTGGGGGAAATTTTGGCTGATGACTAAAAAAAAGGTCATTGACGAAATTTTTTCCCCTGTTCCCCCTCCATCGAAAATTTCTGTGCGTACAAGAAAAAAATTCTGCGGGCGCCGCTGCCTACACTTCAATACTAGACTGGATTATTACAGGAAATGCTGATATTATACAAAAACAAGGAACGACCGAACGAGTTAATAATATAGACGAGTGATGATTCATTGAATATGTCACGTTTGATGTGTCCTTTTTACCGTGATTTTGTGAAGCTGAGACCTTCCAATTTTACGTTTTATCCACCTTTTTTAATCCGGCGCGGTCCGTAATAGACTATTTGTTATGAATTGACATGGGAGCGCATATTCTCCACGTCTTCGGACATCGGTAAAGTTCGGTGCCATCGCTTTCCTCGAGCATATTAATGCTCACACGGTAGGAGCCCAAAGTAGAAGCAACTCGCGTGCGAAAGTGGAAGCCCATATATTGCTTCCCTATAATTATTATGATTATGATAGGCCTATATTGATGTTACCGAGTGCAGGCCTAATGGAACATTTTAAAATACGCGCTTCTACCATATAGGCCTACTGTAGGACCACAGCTACGGGAGGCCTGAGATTTTGAAAAGGAGGGATACGTTCAAAGAATGATGCTACAAGTCCAGAAAAGTGAGAAAACCAGCGTCGTCTAAAGTTAGTAGGCATATAGAAAATCGATTCTTCTTGTTGCCTGCCGATTTGCATAGCCTATAGGTCCTAGGCCCATTACAGTCAAGAAAGCTGCTGCATTGATAATTGATTCTAAATTTTGTCCGATGTGTGTGCTTTTAATATTTTGTTAAACGCAGATTTCAGAGAGATTTCGAAGAAATTTCTGATAATATGTGAAACTATTGACGCATATGAAATTGAAAATCCACATACGTTGCAGCGATTGCGTCTAAACACCACCTTAATTCTTATTAAGCAATGCCGGATTGCAGTGCTATGTGACATCATAAGTGCGATATAAATTCAAGAATAGAACCGACTTCTAACAACATGCCGAGCTGGTAATTAAGTGCAGAAAACAAGTAGGTGAACGCCGACACAGATGAAAATGGAGCAATAGTTTACTAAAATACGATGTAATCTTAGCTAATGAAAGGCTCAGTTGTCATGTTGCATATTGTATAGCCTAAAGCATCTATCGATGGCAACTTCAAGTAAAAATATGGCAGACAAAGTCATGGGCGGATCCAGGGTTCCAATCCGGCCATGGCGCCCCCCCATTTAGAAATGTCTTTATTTTTGACTAGCTATTCTGGCTCGAAAAGTTTACGTGCCCCTCCATGAGTAGTCCTGCAGGCACTCCCCACGCCCACGAGGTTTGTATACGAGGTCCGTACAGTGGCGTAACTACGGGGGGGGCAGAGGGGGGCAGCTGCCCCCCCCCCCCCCAAATGAAAGGGCTGCCACCCCAGCTGCCCCCCAATCTATGCGTTTGTTTTACTTTTTACTTTTACGAGTGATAAAGAATTAAAGAATGTTATATAATTTCTGACTTATTTTATTTTTTATACAACTTCCTGTACAACTTCTTATAGGGTGGATGATGGGAAAGTGGGACAGGCCACTATAGTGCACTGTGGAACAGACAAGCTAGTGAGGCTTGCATGCGTATTATGTCCAATACTGTAATGCATCCAAAATCAAAAAATACATAGTCTATGGCAATATACCGATGCCGATGCACGCTTTAATTGCCAAAGGTAGCCACCCCATCATTTTAAGCTGCCACCCCACTGCCCCCCCATGAAAAAATAACTGGGTACGCCACTGGGTCCGTACGACTAAAAATATAAAATAAAATTTAAAAAAGGTCATCAGATTTTTCGGCGACCAAGACGAAAATTTTGGCCCCCCTTCGAAAATTTCTGTATCCGTCCTTGGGCGAAATCAGATTCCTTTAGAAGACCGGTTGAAATTAGACAAGTAAGAGAAACCACAACTCAAGTTATGGTATAGGCAGTTGAAAAGCCTGCTCACAATAAGCCCTGTACAATGTACATGTAAGCCGTGTGTTTTGCTCCCAAGAACATCTAAGTACTGACAGGTTGAACGCATGAAAGGCAGACCATGGGCTTTCAGAGCAAGTAACAGGTAATCAGTTTTATTAAGGATTATGATGAATTAAGATGAAGTTTAAGGCGGTGGTTAGAGTACCTTTTGAAATTTCATTGAAGAAGTTCTCGTCCAGTTGCCTTCCATCGGTGGCCACGACGATGACCAGGATGACCATCAACAGCATCAGGACCAGGTTCAGAACGGCAGAACAATTCGCCATCTTCCGTCTTCTTATCACGAGGCAGACTTCTCGGAATTAAAACAACCTGTATAGACACAGAGGGAGATGCAGACCCTGTTCTAAATAGCAAATGCACACTTATATAGCGCGTTTTAAGGAAAAATCTCCTATCTGATATAAAAAGGATCACGAAAGACTGCATGGCGAATGCGGGTAAACGGCAAGAAGCTCATGACGCACTCTGTTACACTGTGATCAGGATAAGCAACCAATTAACTCTCTATAGACCGAATTAGTTACCATGGTATAAAGTTGCGTGATTGCGCCATTACGGGACGAGGAATCGTGTCACGCTGCACTACAATCGTAGTATTTCTAGAGAAATCCTGAAAAGAATTGGTATCGCATATTTTTGTACTCTGTGGTTAACCATAATTATTCTGGGACTAAAGTCCATGTTAAACCTCAATTCAAAATCTTCTTGTGCTAGGTTTCTGCATTAATGTCTGCTTACATGAACAATAGAAGGTAACCAAGAATTCAACAACAACCAGAGGCGTCGCTGGGGAGTGCAGAGGACACACGTGACCCTGGGCGCCGAAGGAAGGGGCGCCAAATGAGGGTTAGAATCAATAATTTAAAACTTGTTTTTAACTAATCCATCCAACATAAATGTATAAGTTTAATTTTTGGCGCCCAAAAATCCAGTCATATTTTCAATTCTTGAAAGCAAAATTGCCAGGCATGCTTCTGGCCACCCATTGAATGCAATGTTGTTCAGCCAGTCAGAATCTTTGAACCGGCTGGAGTGAATAGGCTATCTGCATTCGCTTCCGTCCGTCGCCAAATGACCGATGAGAGAGGGAGGGAGAGAGGATGGGTTACCGAGGAATGCAGTAGGCTGTGTTGTCCCCGGTAGATGTAGCACCTTTCTACGTGTTGGCTATCAGACGGTTAGGCTGGTTTAACCTTAGGCTCTCTCCCATGGCTTCGTCCATCATCCATCATTCCCAGTAAGCAAGTACTATAATAATCTGCATCACGTACACAGAGCACCTGTTGCTTCATCCATCTCAGACACTGATACCTGATGGCTAAGTGATTTGTTTATTTCATTCAAAATTACCAACGAACTTTCAATAAGAAGCATTCTTAGCCTCAGTCGGTTAATTCAGTTTTCTTGGATTTGAAACAGTAGTAGTGTATTAGATAAAAATTGACAATTATGCATATGCCATCTTCTGCTGTAACTTTGTTTTGATGCAAATATATTTAATTGAAATGTGAATTGTCATTCGATATAATTATTTGAAAAATGTGAACTAAATAAAACAAGAGTTTCACGCCAGTCTCATATTTCATCGATCTTTGATGTCGTGCAGATGAATAAGTCGCAACATTGGCTGACAGAATAATAAATGCGCTGCCACGTACATCAAAGAATAGGACCACCCGTCAGTTTGGCACGAGTAACCTACTTAACTTGGCTGCCCATGGTCGATGTTGTTGATTTTGTATAAATGTTTTTATCTACTGGGAGAATCCCTTAGGCCAACTGAGCTGGTTTTGGAAGATGAGGAGAAGAAAAGATGAGGAGAAGGAGGAGGAGGAGGAGGAGGAGGAGGAGGAGGAGGAGGAGGAGAGAGTGGTAGACATGATGTAAGATCTTCACCACTCACCCTTTATCTGCACATGACACTGTACTGATTGCTACACACTCTAGCAGTCTCTGGGAGCATGACAACATTTCTAGGTGAAAATTAAATAGCAAAGAATATCAGACTACTGTGCGAAACGCACGGGACGCCCATCAGAAGCGTTAGTTACACACTCGCCGATGTCTGTTTCGTTGAGAGATGGACTGTATCCGGTTGCTTCAGTAGCATTGCTTCATGAGCTGAAAGAATAGATTGCTATCCCTATATGAAGTCATATCTGTTCAATGTGGTTCTTTGAAACGGAATCCCTAACGCCTGAGTACCATGCATCATATCACACGCTGAGTCAAACACGACCACGTAAGAAGGCCGTCTATAGCCGGTGTCACGAAATAGAGTATCTCCCCATAGGGGCCGTCCATAAAGTACGTCACGCTATTTTTGACCATTTTTGACCCCCTCCCCCTGTCACAAATTGTCACAAATCTCTGGCTCCCCCCTAAAGTACGTCACACTTTCGAACAAAAAATTTAAAAACATAACCATTTACCTAACCCTCTAAACCCTAGGATACTATTCCTAATCCCTCTGATAGTGACGTGTGTCCCTAAACGCTTTGATAGTGATGGGAAATCAACTTTTATCCCGCCAGGCCGGGTTTTAGACACGCCTGGCCGGGCCGGGTCGGATTTTAGGTAGGCTACTAAGAACAAAAAAATAAAAAGAATTTAAAAAATAAATGTGTGACGTCACACATGGCCTGACCCCTCCCCCTGTCACAAACTGTCACACTTTCTTACACCCCCTCCCCCCCTGGAGCGCGACGTACTTTATGGACGGCCCCATAGCTGTATGGGGTATAGAATTTCACGGGACACCGGCTCTAATGAAGAACTTTCATCCTCAGACAGTGCCTCTCTGTTTTGCGGATTAGCTGCATGCCGTGGGATATATTATGTGCTCCTAACTCAGACTGGTGGTAATCGATCTCCTACTTCTCAGAATGCCTGGACCGACTGTAGTCTAGCGATTTTTATTTATCATCTTGGGATGTTGAAGATTGGTAGAAACGCTTCAACACCAAAAATAAAACCGCACCTTTCGCCATGCATGTCCTACCCCACAGACATATAAACAATTTGTTGTACCACCACCATCACCGATTACCACTGTATAGCACCACACTGTCTCCTCGGCTTGACCTCCAAAGATATTTACCTGTCACCGGAAGTTTGGAACGACCAGAGAAGTCTGGTTTAGCCCTAGATTTGACTTAGTGCTCTGAATGGGCTGGTCTCCCTCTGGCGTGGGTTTGGTGGGCACTGGAAATTGTCGAAGATTACATTGTATTACATTACAACCAAGCGCTTTGCTTCACTTTTGCTTAAACCTCTACCTGCCATTGGCCAGCATGAACGGAGCAGCAATAAAAAACCTCCACAGGCCAGAACATCGGAACACGAAATCCGCCTCTGCTCGTACTCTACTCTGGCATTGCCATTCCCAAACCTGGATGAAAGAGGGGGACAGCGCTAGTTATCTTTATTGTCATGCACACAGTGTCGTTAAACGGAAGATATTATACTCACAATCTATTAATATATATATATATATATATATATATATATATATATATATATATATATATATATATACATAGCTGTGCAGTTATGAAGTAAAAGTAACGCGTCACTGTAGCCTACTTAGGTAAAATTTAGAATGCTTTCACATGTACATGTAGGTCTAACGAAGTAAAAAAATCGAAATACTTTTACTGTCAATGAAGTAAAATTTTACCCATTTTTTGGTACTTTTACTTCGTTGCAATTTATGCAGCATTCTTAATTTTACTTCATTGAAAGTTCTTTAGACGAATGCGCTAATTAGTATTTCTTTACGCTATATTAAAACAGCTGATTTAAAATTTACATGCCTAAAAATAGATTTTCGAAGAGTGGTGCACGCTGGTTGCATTGCCATTGCTGCAGCAGAACGACTCTTCAGATGTGCAGGTTTAACAATGAACGAGAAGCGTAGGGCGTAGGCTATACGTACTAGTAACTAGTCTATGACGATAACCAATTAGAGAATTTAGTTTGTTGAAGGTCGGTAAGTGGATTACCGACCTTAAACAGAGCACGGGGAAGACCAAGCAGGCGCTGGATGGACGATGTCTGTGACTGGACCGGACTATCACCTGCGGACTGTGTCAGACGGGCGCAGGACAGAGAGGAATGGAGGAAGCTGCTGTCGTTGTCTCTGGTCTCCGACCCTCAGAAATGAGGATGGACAGCATCATCATCATCATCAAGTGGATTAAGTTATGGAAAGAAGACTCTGTACTTTTATTTTTTAACTTAAAAGTATTATTTAAAATAATGCTTTTTTACTTTTACTTTGAGTAAAATTGATGAACAGTAGGCCTACTTTTGCTTTTACTTAAGTACCGTAGGTCAAATTCATTTTACTTTTACTTTTATTTAAGTACATTGCCCGATACTTTCAACAACACTGATAATATATATATGTTAGCCATCTGAAAATTAAGACCAATAATATGTGATATATATAATAGCATGCAGTATAGCTACCTATTAGCAGAATATAGGCCTGTGTTCCCAAGATCGTTGTACTAACACGTTTACTCTGTCACTATGCCCCTCGTAGATGCGATCGTCTATTAACCTATAAATTATAGCCTACACTTAAAAGCCAACTTTTCATCGCTATCATCAACTTGCAAAAATCTATTTGCCATCCATGAATTTTTCATCCAATTTTAATCACAACTCATAATTTTTATCCGATGGGTGCCTCGTATAGGCCCTAATACGTGTTTCACAAAATGAGCAAAGAAGATAACTAAATATTCGTGAAGGTGACTGACGATCATACAGTACGGTCATCTTAATATGAGTCTTACCTGTTTTGCCGCATAAGCAGTTGGCCCTGTGAAGAACGGTAACACGCGATGGCATGCGACTAGAGAAACGCGGCTGATGCTTTCTTACGGTAGATTTATAAAGCCTGCTTCCTACATGGTCTTCACAGTTAAGAACAATGAATCTTTGTTTGAGATATCGGCTGCAGACACAGTAACGTCACCCTACATCTGGACCTGGTTAACCGGGTTGCCACAAATACACGTGTTGCCACAAATACATGTGTTGTCTCATGTGGTCTCTGCCAGATACGTAGGTCCTACATGTGTGAGTCAAATATTGATTTCGTCTGACCGCCTCAAAACCAATCAATCGGGGTGGGCTTTGGTTTTAGGTTATGTTCTGTCTTTGATTACGCTTAGCCATGGATAGCCATAGTTCCATGAACTTCATAATATGCTAATGGCTATAATAGACGCTTCCGCTTGATGAATCGGTTTATCAGTGAGAGGCAGTCATTCAGCGTACAACACGAGCGTTGGATGTTTAGTGCTACCGTGTCCCTGTTGTCGCCATTCTCAAAGTGTGGGCATAGGCCTGCATCTTTTTTACTTTTATCGGAACCATTCACAATATTCACCGTCTGACTCCTCAGTTTCTTTGTGCGGTGGCGACACAGATCTTACCATCGCTTGACTACGTGATTGAGTAGGCCGGCCTATACGTAAGAGAAAGAACATACGGGGGGGTTTAAGGCAAGTTTGATAGAAATTCGGGGGCGTAACTTTTTACAGATGTGTTTTAAATATAGATGGCAATTACCCTCCGACAAATTTGCTTCCCACTTATTTTCCAGGAACGTGATTGTAGGCTACATTGGCCTGGTTTGACTGCCCTCCGGATGGAATAACACTCTACGTCATCATGACGGATTTCGTGAAAAGAGACCAGAAGCAGCGGTCGAGGGTTCCATCCGAGCATCCAGGAGAATGTCACTCTTTCAAGAAGCAACTCAAACGATTTCATAACACCTAATTAGAACCATTTTTGACTATGACGCAGGGAATTACAGTTAGTAAATTCAGTGAATTTAATAAGTAAATTAATATACATTACACACCTATACATCGGTTTCTTTAACGAAGCCCAGGTCTATCTTCTTCTTCTTCCTCCTCCTCCTCCTCTCCTCCTCCTCCTCCTCTTCTTCTTCTTCTTCTCCTTCTTCTTTGTCTTCTTCTTCTTGATCCGTGGGCTGAAAGTCCGTAGGTGTCCACTGCGCATTTGACTACTTTCTTCCATGATTCCCTGTCTTGTGACCGGTGTGTCAGTTCCTGCGTAGGCCTATTCATCCCGCACCACTCTTCTATGTCCTGCAACCATTCTCTGCATGGTCCTCCCCTTCTACCCGATCCCTCCATGATTCCCGTCACTATACTTTTTTTTATCTTTTAACAATTTTTTAGCCTATAATTCAGATAAATGGGTATGCATTCGGAATGTCCTTCACTTGCGTCTGGTTCAACAGCGCATCCAGATATGTAGTTCAGATATGTACTCCAGATATGTATGTAGCATACATGTATGTATGTAGGCTCTATGACTTGTCTATGTGCACTTATTATACTTCAAGACTACTACTCAGAAGCGCTCCCGACTACAGCGCGGACACTGAATCGGAGTTTCACGCTGAAGCGCTGAGAAATTGCGAGTGAAAGACTTGCCCAAAGTCCATACATGGCGACTTGAGGTGGATTCGAAGTCGAACCTGCTACCCTCCGGTTGCAAGGCAACGAACATACCCACTAGCCTACACCACAGCGTCTCACGACGGGTCGTTCTCTATCGTTCTGGGCATGCAGTGCACATGTCTATATTAGGGAGCTCTCACTTTATTTCTGCAGCCAATTTGACGTTTACTGATTGGTGATTGGTTGACCGGATTTCATTTGCATGAAATTCGTGAGGCCGAAGAATGTGCTTCAATTGCTGAATAGGCCTATGATGCATATTAATTGTGAGTTTTACTCTATCGGCATCGTCAATTTTCTAAAGAGACGCCTCACGCCATTTGGGATTATTTTGTTAATGTGCTTCGGTATTAGTTCAATGGTTCGTGATAGATGGGATCTATCATTTTGCACTACCTAAGTTAGCATCTTTAGACAAAAAAGAACTTCAGCTCACAGATTTCACGAGGAGGCTTGTCTTTTATAGATGCGGTGCAGACGATCGTGATCATGAAGTTGTACATCCGCGTTGATCTGCTCTGCTGTTCTGTTCTCAGCCATACATCCTCGACTCGACGGTCGGCCGTGTCGTGTGCAACCATCCTCCATTGTTGACTATATATTCTCCAATCTCCACTACTTTCGTCAATTCTTTCATATATAGTTCCGTCCGTCATCACGAGCATCATGCCCATCATGTCATTATGACTGATGTTCACCCAGTCCATTCTTGGTCTTCATCTAACTCGAGCGCTTGGTGAATTACCTTGTATTACTTCCTTCTCCAGGCAGCTTCCTCTCTTGCTCATGATATATCCGTAGTATAATATTATGGCATCTTCCTTTATTCAACCGACTTGAGAAGGTTCCTTTCCATGCATGTCAGTCGCATCGAGTACTCATTCATTTGTTTTCTTTGCGGTCCATTGTATTCGGACGATAAATCTCAGGCATTTCATCTCGAATGCGTTTATCCTCTTGCCTCTTCAGACTTCCTCAGAGTCCAACTCTCGCATCCGTAAATGACAACTTGCCACACCAAGGCTTTAAGCAGTCTTATATCTTTATGGTCATTCCGCATTGAACACTGCATAGCATTCTAGAGTGCGGTTGCCATAATTGCAGATCACTCCCGGTTGGTTTGCCTCCTGTCTACTGTACTCCCGCAATTAATTTGCTTAAGATTTAAGCCAGCTCACCGCTTAGTTCAATATTTCAATTGCTTTTTACCACAGGGTGCCGTGTTGTATCCGCTCTTGCTTATAGTGCTTACCACTCCACTAAGCTTTGGTTATTACCGACTTTGCTCTTGACTACCACTCGTGCTCTAACGACGTCATGCTATAATAGTTAGCCTACTCGCCTAATTTGACTGTTCCATGTATATATATATATGTATATATATATGTATATATATATAGTCCATCTCCCCAATTGATAGTTACACCTGTGTCTGGCAATGTTCCGTCTTTCGAATCTTTCTAAGAATACAACTTCTGCAATTTGACTCTCGTAGGGATCTGTTCAGTTGAGGATTCTCTTGTTAGCCAAGCCGACTATACACGCAATGAATAAAAAAGCAAAAATAAGAAAAAACTTCAATGGCTGAATACACTGCACAACAGTGATTTGGTTTCCTGAACACTTTCAGGTGTTTCTTATGCAGTTTTTGCTGCTGATCACGAAAATCACCTTGAAATTGTCCCATCACGTAACGTTTTTGAGAAATCTTCAAATTTTATATTTATTTTCTTGTTTTTAAGATATGACGTTTTAAATAAGCTTCGTGTAACTGAGGTATGTCCAGGTATGCACTTGGGATAGTTTACATAATGTTTGTTGTGTATAATAACTAAACTTGGACCTGCATATTCATTAATGCTGGTTGGAATCTGCCTGCAAAAGTTCTAAACCCTATTAAAGTCGCTTCCCAGCATACGTGTATAGTTGTAAATCCCTCTGAGGAAGTTGACATCAGTTTGCTTGCATTTTGATGTATATTTCCAAAGTTTAGTTTTGTCTTCATGTATGTAAGATGCATAACAAGTTAGCCAGCTTATTTTTTTAGACAAGCTTTAAACTATAATATATTTTAAAACGGTTGTTGACATCAGAAATATCTCGCCAGTGTTGCAACAAGCGTGATACATGTACGTTGTTTGCCGCATTTGTGGAGTATAGGCTATGCTATGAGTCAGGCTCAGAGACACACACCATGACTGTACTTGTCAATAGAGCATATGAGATGTACACTTTGGTTGCAAGGCTGGAGAGAAAGCCAAAGAATGGAATTTGATGTGGAAGATGTGGTGTAGATCTTAGAGTTTGGATCCGTGGTCCTGCGAAAGCAATGCTGTTTGCCATCCCGATGGTCTTGCGAGAACAGAAAGATGATGTGACGGACTGCTAATTTTGTCTCACTAATGTTTCTGGTTTCTTGGGCAAGAATAAGAAAGGAACTGAATACCCAGACCGTCATTCGACAATGATACCAGCGCCACACAATGAAGGTCTTCATTATACCGAAGCCACCAGAGAAATGGAGTTTAGACGAAGATGAAGATGCTGCATTGATCCAGCCAGGAACGAATAGGCCTATGCAGCTGCTGACGGTGATACGGATTTTCAGGTAGGTAGGTCTATGTCTGGTGAGCCTCATCTCATCACACAGTTAGACTTAGGTTTGTCGAAAGAAAAAGCTGAACATCTGGATTCAAGACTCTAGTTTGCTGTCACAAAGTACTGGACAGAAATCGATCCGACAAAGATATATATCTGCCTTCTCTTCACTTAAAGCTGGAACTGATGAAAAGTTTTGGTAAAGCCATGCACAAGGATGGTGAAGATTTTCTTTATCTGCAGCAGAAGTTCCCAAGAATAAGTGATGCCAAGATCAAGGAAGGCATTTTTGTGCACGGATCTACAGATCAGACACATCACCAATGATAAGCAGTTGGAACATCTGTTGGAGAGACCAGAGGCAATCGCCTGGAAAGCATTCAAGGATGTTGTGGAGAATGTTCTTGGTAATTGCAGAGCACCAAATTACAATCAACTGGTTAACAGACTTTTTGCAGCATGCAAAGACATGAAACGCAACATGTCACTTAAGATCCACTTCCTGCATTCTCACTTGGACTTCTTCCCTGCAAATCTATAGGTGCAGTCAGTGATGAACATGGAGAACGGTTTCACCAGGACATTGCGACAATGGAAAACCTTACCAGGGCAGCTGGAATCCGTCAACGTTGGATGACTATAGCTATTGCTGGACACTCAAACGAGATGCACCAGACACTGAATACAAACGAAAATCAACATCAAAACATTTTAGGCCCATTATAAAACTTTAACTGAATCTCAGATACAGTGTAAGCTTACACATGCAACCGAGCGTTCGGGGTATAATTATGATAATACTTTAATTTTGCTATTTTATAAAAATTTTGTGATACAATCATTCTCAAATGACATTTTCCTTGGATTTGAATTGCTCTGTCATCAGCACCCCCAAGTTTGGGACGAATTTTTTTACATTTGCTGTCGAGTGACAATTATATTACATGTATAGGCCTGTTGCAAATGTATGCAACTATGGGCATTTCTGTGGACAACTTGCATGTCATTTTTCTCAAAAACCTTACGTGATAGAAAAATTCTGAGAACACCATTGTTTTCAGCATGCCAAATTCTATATAAAACAGTTGAAGTTTTTTAGGAAATCAAAAAAAAGTTAAAATTTGTTGTGCAGTGATATTTGGGCGAGGTGCTTGACCTAATTTGACATCAAAGACGGAATAATAGTCGTGGATCACGTCTTTTTTAGTCATACGTCTTAGTCCCACTGGCTTATCGTTTGGGTTTGCAACAAACGAGAATGCTGTAACTTACTTTTAATCGAAATCAATAAGAGAAACCTGCCTGAAATTGAAATTGCCAAAAACTCTTTCTAGATCCTCAACAAGGACGACCCTTCCCGCATATATGTTGTAGAGTCAGTTGAGACATCCGCTTATATACATAGATCATTTAATTGTATGCGAATCAGCCGTTGGATCGTATTTTGGGAGTTATTTTCTGAGGATGTGGAAACAAACTTAAATTTTATTTTATTGACAGTTAGAGTGATTAGAACACACACACACGCACACACACACACACACACGCACGCACACACACACACACACACACGCACACACACACACACGCACACACTTGAGCTGTCCTCGTCTTCATCGAACGACGATCATGGTGATTCCGCAAAATCTTCATAATTCGAAACTTGACCTTCATAGGCGTAGGAGACGTTTCAGCAATGGAGGGGGCCAACAGTTTACTTTGCCCGAAAAATAAATCCGTAACAATCGACGTCGGGCACTTGTAGGCCTACCTTTCTCTACAAAAGTATAGATTTCTGTTCTTGCGCACACACCCGGAGAGAAGGGACAAAGAGCCAAATACCCGGGTTGGGCTACTTTTATGAGCCCAGGCTGGGCAATTTTAGGTCTAAATGCAAACTTTACGATCTATGTCTTTTAATGCATAACATTCCTGACACTCAACTACAATCAGTTGATTTGAACTTCAAATGACCAGCTGAATAAATTCATGTAATTGTATATTGCATTGTTTGTAAGAAAACATTTATAAAACGCCTCTAGTGATGAGAACAGTTCAGAGGCGCTCCCAGTACGCAAGGCCTCGCGAGAAGCAGGGCTGTTTTTAAGGAATTTTTGTAACTGCGCAACTCCTTTCCTTTCCCATCATCCATGGTAAATTACTTCCAATCGGAGGACAATGAATTCTTTAGCCAGTTTTAACTTACACGGTACAGAAGTGCTTCTACAACTGTACATTTTGAGTACAACTATACACATTTAAAAAACCCTGGCAAGAAGAAGTAGGTTTTGAGAACAGAGAAGGAAGAAGAGAGACTGCTAGAGAAAGTGTAGAGCGACCGCAAGGGGAAAGCACATTGCAAAGAGAAGAACCAACTGAGGCATACGATCATGACTGAGCCGTATTAGTTCTAGTGCGGGGCATCAAGAGGTCAAGTCTGTTGGATGAACTAAGCTTATAGGTGGACGGCTGGAGAAAGCCGAGCGAGGACGAAATATAACGTCGGCCAGATATACATGTATGTAGTAAGACCTCACTGAGCCTTGAGGATCAGAGTGGGGTTCTTAAATTGTATGCGATCATGGACAGGGAGCCAATGATGTTCATTAAACATACAAGCCTAATGGTAGAGATTCAAAGGTATACGTACGCTACCTCTCATCTGTTCTGCTTGAGCCAGCTAAAAGTCCCAATAACGGACCTCTGCAGTTGCAAAGTCCGACTCACACCTTATCGCGGTGAGGGGGTGAACAATCAAGTAGGGG
The DNA here is from genome assembly GCA_949752735.1 of Lumbricus terrestris. NCBI lineage: Eukaryota > Metazoa > Annelida > Clitellata > Crassiclitellata > Lumbricidae > Lumbricus > Lumbricus terrestris. The sequence continues at coordinate 27,558,452 of OX457039.1, forward strand.
ATTGCCTGCTGGGGCTATGCCAACAGTGGTGAAGGTCTCGACCGAAGTACCACCTAGGGCGCTACGCGTGTTGGACAGGCTCAGCAGGAACCCTGAAAAGATTGGCCAACGTGAGCGGCAGGTCTCGGGCAGCAGCGAGACTTTAATGGACCTGACGGAGGATCCAGCAGGACAACGGTGGGTTCATATCAATGGAGGGCATGTCTGGTAAACCCGGAACATGGCCTCCATACTGCGAGATGGAAAGGAACTGGGAACTACCATCTCATCATCTCCAAACAGCATCATGAATAATGGAATCCAAAGAGAAAACTTATTTATTTCGGACACATCATGAGAAGAGAGGGAATATGCTTGGAGAAAGACATCATGCAGGGCACAATGCCGGGAAATCGGAAAAGAGGAAGACCGAGAACAAACTGGTTGGGGAACATAAAGGACTGGACGGGATTGGAAATGGATGAAATGATACGACTTGCGGAAGACAGGAGACGCTGGAGGAATATTGTTCATGATGCGGCCGAACCTCGAAACGAGGATGGCTGAGAACAGAACAGAACAGCAGTTGCAGAACATGTATACCTATAGCTGCACTTCAATGCTGATCACAAGATCATCGCGTCTGTTTTGCTCTATGGCTAGGGTATAGCCTAGTATAGGAAATTTCGATGTCATTTAAACGGTGAATTTCGTGATCCTTGGCATTTTGGTTTGAATGTTGTGAATTTCCCCAAATGCCACGAATTAGCGCGATTCTCGGGCAAATTTCGGTTCGTAAATTTTCTGTGATTTTGCCATTATTTACAAAATGCTACCTTGACTTCAGAACGTTTTCACCAAATTTTTTATGCTTTGTGGTTTTGTTTATTAAGCTAGTATCTAACTCGATTCGGGAAAATTGGAACTGGGAGATATTTTGTGAAAAGGGCTTTGAACTTCAAGTGTGGTCTGTTTAGCACTTTCCCAAGTCTAGGCCTATAGGTCTAATTGCCCGAAAAACAGACTCGCCTAGGCACCCCAGCTAGTGCAGCTATAGGGGAGGGTGCGGCAAAACGCCCATGGGAGGTAAGATGCCCATAGGCATTATTTCAGTCAACTGAAATGCCGAATCCAAATTTTAGTTAGAACCGTTTAGTTTTATGTATTTCCGGTTGAAAGACATCCTACTTTCGTTTTCCCTGTGACCAGGTCACTCGTTATCAAGAAAAATCGATTTTTGCGAAAGCTGATGTAAGGGTTCCCATTTTTCATTAATTTGTTAAAATTACTTAGTTTCGCTTTTTCCGAAAGATCCATTCTTTGTTGGATTCATACTTATTTAGGTATTCTACATTGAACTTAAACCTGCCATTGAAGTAGTCGTTTTAGGCGAGGAGTATGGAATGTAACTACTACTGCTTGGGGGTAAGATGCTCACGGGAATGGGCGTCTTACCCCACGTGACTGGGCGTCTTACCTCACATGACTGGGCATACATACCTACATACTACAGAAATACATATATACATACATACATACATACATGCATACATACATACATACATACATACATACATACATACATACATACATACATACATACATACATACAATCATACATACATACATACATACCTACATACATGCATGCATGCATGAATGCATACATACATACATGCGTACATACATACATACATGCGTACATACATACATGCATGCAAACATGCATACATACATACATGCATGCATTCATGCATACATGCATACATACATACATACATACTACAGAAATACATATATACATACATACATACATGCATACATACATACATACATACATACATACATACATACATACATACATACATACATACATACATACATACATGCATGCATGCATACATACATACATGCGTACATACATACATACATGCGTACATACATACATGCATGCATGCATACATACATACATACATGCGTACATGTGTACATACATACATGCATGCAAACATGCATACATACATACATACATGCATGCATGCATGCATACATGCATACATACATACATACATACATACATACATATATACATACATGCATGCATACATACATACATACATTCATGCATACATACATACATACATACATACATACATACATACATACATACATACATACATACATACATACATACATACATACATACATACATACATACATACATACATGCATGCATGCATGCATGCATGCATACATACGTACATGCACGTACGCTAGTCAATTATCTAGTATACATTATCATTGGGGTAAAATGCCCAGGGTATGGGCATTTTGCCCCCTAGGTGGGGCAAAACGCCCTTTTTGGACCAACAACTTTCAGACAATTTTGTGCCGAAATTTGAATTCATTTAATTTTTTTATTTAGTGATATTGTAGCTTAAGGGCAGATGTTTATGTTGATAAAAAAGTAACATTAGATATTAATGTGTTTTGCTCTCTACACCCAGTTTTTCCTTAAGGGGGGCGTTTTGCCCCACCCTCCCTATACATGCATATAATTATGCCTATAGGGCTATAAGGCAGTTGCGGTGCCGGAGACTGTTTGAAAGTTGCAATTTGCCTCCCCTCTAGAACCCCGCCTCCTACGCCTATGTCTGTCTTATACTAACTTCTTCACAATCTCTCTATTTCTTTCTCTGTCTCTGTCTGTATGTCGACGATTTTATGTTGCCTGCTGCTTAAGATTTCTATGCAACACTCGAGAACTAAAAATGATGCTAAAATGTGCTAAAATGTCCACTAAAAAGCTTCATATTCAATTTCGTTCTGTTGTAAATTCACTTCGTTAGGCTCTAGCAGAATGCGTAAAAGTCCATTAGAAAGTCGAAATAAAAGCTACTAATAGCCTACTAGGCCTACAGGTTTAAATGTTCAATCTCAACGACTCGCTTCGTAGTTTTCAATAGGAACTCGAAAAGTCGACTCTACAAATGAAGCATCAAAAACTGATCAATGTGTATAGCTGACATGCGCTAGACAGATAAATGATAAAATAAATCATGTAAGAGAAGTTTGTCATTTAAACTCACTTTGCATTGTCGTCTGTCCATCGATTAAGACTTTCATTCCCTCTTTTGTTCTGCAGCTTCTTCTCTCCAATCTCTCCGACCATCAAACCGAAATGACCTCTTTGGCCCACGATAATTGCAAGGACTACTTTGGGCCAATCTACATATTATACTTGCACCACCATTGCGCCTGCAATCTGGCATGCCCTCCCCTCCTCATCTTTACGCGTTTTCATTCTTTCTATAGCTATAGATCTGTTCCTACATCTCAGCCTCTCCTCAAAAGAGTCAAAACCAATTTCTTCTCTCGGATAGCCTGCTCTTGCTGGAAGCACAACTGAAAGGCCACTGCTGTGGGCGGCGCAATATAAATTTCAAATTACATTACATTACATTATTGCCAGTATACTATAGGCTTAATCATAATTATTATTGCGAGTTGATCTTGTTATATTGTTTTGAATTAGCCTATAGTTACATTGTTATGAGTAGGCTTAATTGTGTTGCTCTAAGTATATGTCTATAGTTATATTAGTGTGAGTAGTCCTAGTTCTGAAGGCAGGTGGCCATTAACACATATCTTGCCTAGATAAGCCTACCTCTGTAACGAAAACGCTGAATGATCTTAAACTCAACTCACCCAAGCATTGGAATGATCGGAGAAGAGGATAGTTAACTTTCCAGAGGGTCTGTCTGTCTCCTCTTATCTCTGACGAGCCTCACCAGCAACGCCAACAGATCATCGGTGTGTGACGTTTCTGAAATTCAACCACAAGTAATACATGTATGGTTGGCACATCGGCTAAGTAACAGTCGTCCAACCTGTATGACTTAAATAATTGAGGGTGTTTTATGGAATCCTGAAACCTAATTGTTTATCATAACCACCACCACCACCACCACGACCACCACCATCACCACCACCACCAAAACCGTAATCATCATCATCATCGTCGTCGTCCATCATCACCATCATCATAATCATCATCGTTATCATCATCGTCATCATGCAAGTACTCTGCATGGTCCATTCGTTGGTGGCTTCAGTTTCAATCCGAGGCGAACACTTATTCATGAGTTATAAAAACACCTCTGTGAAGGTATCTTCTTATACGAGTTCTCTGTCCTTGGGTTATGGTTCAAGTTGCAGTCAAGCCTCAAGTTAACAATAGAAATAGCGACAGTAGAGGTAGTTTTTAAGATGGAGTCCACCTCGAACGTGCATGAAAGAGCTGCGTTAAAGGTCGGACTGAGAACGAAAGAAGTTGGTGAAGCAATTGAGGTATGATTATGCTTAGATTGATAGCAGGTGAACCAATGTTGATGGCAGAGCAGTTAGTTGTGAAGGAATAAAGGAGTCAAGATTTCTAAAAATCCAACATGGTATAGACTATGATTTCGAATTCAGCCTTGGTGGGGACCTGAGGCAAAGTAGATTACAGAATATTCAGTAACTTCAGGTTAAGATTTGGTCGACGACGTCAAACCACTTTGTTACAGATAAGCAACATGTCCACGAGGAAAATATAGATTTGAATGATATCTGTACATAGTTTCAAGCGGATCCTATGTGCTTACTGGGTGGATGGCTCAGTAGCGCTGAGTTCATGCTGAAAAGAAGTGTATGGGTATAGAAGAAGGAACCTTGAGAAGCGCCATAAGATGGTAGGAGCGCCTTACTTGCAGCTTTTACAGTATCGTAAATAAAACGCAAAAGCAAGTTAACATCGAGTCAAAGGCTGACGGTGTCGGCGAGGTGAAACGACGAAAATAGTCGTTGAGGAAGAAGGTCGCGATAAACATGGTTTCAGAGTTCTTTCTTTCGAATGACTGATTGTTGGTAATTATGCTAATCAGCTAATTATCTAGTCACATTCTAAGATTACATAGCTTGACAAGTTGATATAGTAAAACTCGGGACTGAGATGTTTTAGAGACTTTCAACATAATCTTGAGCAACTATAGGCCTATAGCCTACTTGTGATGGAATCATAAATCCTGCTTATAAATCTGATCTCACCTTCTGCTGTGTTAGACACCTTGTAGTTAACTGCGTCGTAGTCGACTTGAAGTATTTTCTCCTGATCAATCCCATGATCATCGTCAAGGTCAGAAAGTGGGTTCGATCTACGAGCTAGAGTAGGTGAACCTTCGTCGGTTTCTGGCTGTAAATGTTGCGACCGGTCATCATGAATCTGTCTGCTTTCCTCACCATCAATGTCTTCTCTGTTTGTCAGTTGCTCATCGGAGTTGTAGTCTATAGCTTGGAGTTCGGCTTGGTCGCTATCACTTTCACGACTTTGTATATCATGCTCAACATCAAGGTAATCGAAATTGCCGCTTTGGATAGGAAGCAATCTCCTATCGACTTGTCTTCCTTCAGTCTGTGCAGTTCCCAAGTCGCCAAAATTCTGCCTATTTCGTGGAATTTTGGAGAAATTTTTCCTTTTTCGAATTTGCACGGCTCTTTTCTCAGCTGGGTTCAGATTTGACAGCGAACGTCTAAAACCGTCGAATTGATTTCTTTTAATTCGTCCTTCACAGGTGTCACTTAGTTCTCCAGATACACCCTTACATTTCGATTCTCCACGTTTAACTATTATGCCGTCCATATCAATTCTATTCACTTTTAAATTACAGCCTTTTTTGTCTAGTTTTCCTACTTGTCCCGTACAGTTGGGATTTTCACGTTGAATTCTAATGCCGTTCCCATTAGTTCTTTTCATTTGTAAATTACATACTCTTTTGTTTAGTTTTCCTTCTTCACCCTTACAGTTGGGATTTGCAGTGTCACGTTGAATTCTAATGCCGTCCACATTAATTCGTTTCAATAGACCATCACAGTTCTCATCGTTTGGCACTCCAGGTTCACCCTTACATTTGGAATTTATTTCATTCCTTTGAATTCTAAAACCGTTGAGTTGATTTCTTTTGGTCTGTCCTCCACCGTCTTTAGTTAGCCTTGGGGTACAGTTCCTACTTGGTACTTTTTCTGTACCATTACAATTGGGATTTATTTCTTCCCTTTGAATTCTAAAACCGTTGAGTTGAATTCTTTTTGTATGCCCTCCACCGTCTTTAGTTAGCCTTGCTGCGCAGTCCCTACTTGGTACGTTTACTTCACCTTTACAGTTGGGATTTCTAGTGTCACGTTGAAGTCTAATGTCGTCCACATTAATTCTTTTTATTTGTCTTGTACCGTCGGGACTTAGATTTTCCCTTTGACTTCTAAAACCGTTGAAATTATTTCTTTTCATCTCTTCTTCATTGTCATCACTTAGCTTTGACTTTCGACTCCTGAAGTCATTGTACGGACTGCTTCTGATCTGTCCGACGTCTCGTGCAATTACGTTGGATTGCATTTGTTGGCTTTCATGAGAGTCATCGAAACGATTGCTGCGTCGTGATTCTTTGTCGTCTTCGTCGTACACTTCGAAATCGATTTCTGAAGGTCTTACCTCTTAAGAAGAATAAATGTAAAAGACTTCATTTAGGAGAGGTAGATTTTTAAACTATGTGTTAGGCCTGTTAGTAATCTGACCCAACTGCAACGCCATGCATAGGATAATACATGAAGCCCACGTAAAAGATTATTGTCACATAGGCTCCACGTTAGGGTGTCCCACAAAAAAATTTCTTGAAATTCTTAGGTCTCACCAGTCAAAAAGTTTCATTTGGGGATGATAATATTTGTTTAATTTTTTCGAGTTTTTAAAATAATTTTTAGGTTCACCCCAAAGAGCCCAAAATTTTATATATAGCGTACTATGATATTTGTGTGCAAATATTTCAATATATGAGGCAACGTCATTCACACCACATATATTTTTCATGCTTTTGCACAAAATATGATATTAATTTATTCATTCCGAAAACTTATATAGCGCCCCTTCAAGAAGCGTACTCAGAGTCGCTCCCAGTCCAGCCACAGCTAAAAAGATAGGTCTTGAGCAACTTGTAGAAAGCAGGCAAATTATTCCGAGATAGTAAGCGTAGTGCAAGCGGGAGCCCATTCCTTGGGGACGAGCCAACAACTGAGAAGGCTCGACGCTGTCTGGTAGCAGAGCGGGTTCGAGGGACCAGCAGCTCCCCATTGGCCGAAGAGAGCGTAAAGTTCTACGGGAGGCTACGACAGAGACAGGGCGACAGAGATCAGATAAGTAGGAAGGAGCACTACCAATTAAAAACCGCCAGGATATGTCATAGGCTACAATGTAATATTGCTCAAAAAATGTTATACTGTATTTTGCTCAGACTGGTTTTGCAGTTAATTGACTGAAATTTGACCAAATTTATATAGCCTATGCACAGACTTTTCATATAATTATTAGAATTCGGAATATTATTTAACCATTATTGACTACTATAATAATTCGAGCAGTTATTAAAAAAAATAGTTTACTTTGAGATGGCATATTATCTTTCAACAGCTTGCAATTAGAACTGTTTACGAGTTTCACTATCCTGGCGCACTGTCCGACCTCAGCTAATGCTCCATTTAATTGCTTCATGTTGGTTAGAAGATTACAAGCATACGATTATCCTGCGTGTTCTCAGTATTACTGCACTTAAAGTAATGCAATGCCATTCTTGATACTTCAGTCAAGAGCACGCAACTCTTGAATTGTTTTCCGATCTCTTAACACCACACAAGGAAGCAACTCTCATACTACACATGACCCCGAGATCGGATCTCACTTGGTCAAGTTTCTTCCACAACTTTATAAGAGCTATATAATATATATATATATATATCTCAAAGCTTTTTCCAGACTACCGGCATTGACGACAGCTTTCTAGAGAGTCCTGATGTTTGACCATCTGGAAAATCGTTCAATTAAGCCATTGTAATCGTGAACAACTTGACATGTGTCAATGGCTGTTCCTGATACAGACATTTAATGCCATAACAAATGAAAGACATAAACATTTCTAATTGCAAGCTGTTCAAAAACATCGAAAGTACTTCCCAAATTGCAACCATGACTCACTTGAGTCTCTTCTTCCGATGTAGTAAACTACTGATTGGACCAAACATGTGACTATTACTGATTGGACCAAACATGTGACTATCTCACATTTGGTACTGTGTATACTAATATGCAAAACCAGTCTGAGCAAAATACAATATAACATTTTTGAGCAATTACATTGTAGCCTATGACATATCCTGGCGGTTTTTAATTGGTAGTGCTCCTTCCTACTTATCTGATCTCTGTCGCCCTGTCTCTGTCGTAGTCTCCCGTAGAACTTTACGCTCTTCGGCCAATGGGGAGCTGCTGGTCCCTCGAACCCGCTCTGCTACCAGACAGCGTCGAGCCTTCTCGGTTGTTGGTCCGTCCACAAAGAATGGGCTCCCGCTTGCACTACGCTTACTATCTCGGAATAATTTGCCTACTTTCTACAAGTTGCTCAAGACCTATCTTTTTAGCTGTGGCTGGACTGGGAGCGCCTCTGAGTAGGCTTCTTGAAGGGGCGCTATATAAGTTTTCGGAATGAATTAATATCATATTTTGTGCAAAAGCATGTAAAATATGTGTGGTGTGAATGACGTTGCCTCATATATTGAAATATTTGCACACGAATATCATAGTACGCTATATATAAAATTTTGAGCTCCTTGGGGGAACCTAAAAATTATTTTAAAAATTCGAAAAAATTAAACAAATATTATCATCCCCAAATGAAACTTTTTGGCTGGTGAGACCTAAAAATTTCAAGAAAAAAGTTTTTCTGGGACACCCTACTCCACGTGTCCTACAATGTGCAAATTACCAGGTATGTTTCCGATGGGGATGGAGCGTCGGAGAGTCGGAGAGCATTATATTCCTAGCCTTAACTAATATATAAACTGAATCGTAATTTTGTAATTGCAATTTAACATTCATAGAGCGCCACACAGAGTTTCAGAGGCGATCCCGACCCAAGTAGTCAGCTAACATAATAATAATAATAATAATAATAATAATAATAATAATAATAATAATAATAATAATAATAATAATAATAATTATCATTATTCTATACTTAGGTCCTCCCGAATAAAAATCACGATTAGCTCATCATTTGCATTCATTTCTGTAAAACGCGATTTTTTCTAAATATACGCATCTTATTGTTTTGGAATTTTACCACATGTCTTGTAATAAACTAATCTACTAATATCCAGGTTTTCTTCAAAAAATATCTCTTAGAAGCAAATATAACTTTTTTACGAGAGCACTTAAGAAATCTAAAGTCCTCACGAGTGGCACAGTTAATAACCACTTTCGCTTCTTTACCCATTGGCTCCTCTTCCTATACTTTCTGCCACACAAGGGCGACATATTAGCCGTTATACGCTAACGTAACGCTAAAGCACTCACCAGTGTCGCCCTAATCGCGATTGTAATTCTACATAACATTGTATCCATTATAAACGACGTCCGTCAGACTCCATGTCCGTTGGTCAGTACGCCTGCCTTCGTGTCCTTTTGTGTGTCTGTCTGTATGTCTACCTGTCTGTCTATCTGCCTCTATGTCTGTCTGTACGTACGTCCGTTGGTCAGTACGCCTGTCTACCTGTCCTTCTGTGTGTATCTGTCTGTCTCTACGTCCGTCCGTTGGTCAGTACGCCTGCCTACGTGTCCTTCTGTGTGTCTGTGTGTCTGTCTGTCTATCTGTCTGTCTGTCTGAACGCCCGTCCGTAGGTCAGTACGCTTGCCTACGTGTCCCTCTGTGAGTCGGTATGTCTGTGTGTCTGTCTGTCTGTCTATCTGTCTGTCTGTCTGTCTGTCTGTACGTACGTACATTGGTCAGAACGCCTGCCTACATGTCCTTCTGTGTGTCTGTGTGTCTGTCTGCCTGTCTATCTGTCTGCCTGTCTGTCTGTTTGTCTGTACGTACGTACGTTGGTCAGTACGCCTGCCTACATGTCCTTCTGTGTGTCTGTGTGTCTGTCTGTCTGTCTGTCTGTCTATCTGTCTGTCTGTCTGTCTGTACGTACGTACGTTGGTCAGAACGCCTGCCTACGTGACCCTCTGTGAGTCGGTATGTCTGTGTGTCTGTGTGTCTGTCTGTCTGTCTGTCTGTACGTACGTACGTACGTTGGTCAGAACGCCTGCCTACATGTCCTTCTGTGTGTCTGTGTGTCTGTCTGCCTGTCTATCTGTCTGCCTGTCTGTATGTTTGTCTGTACGTACGTACGTTGGTCAGTACGCCTGCCTACATGTCCTTCTGTGTGTCTGTGTGTCTGTCTGTCTGTCTATCTGTCTGTCTGTCTGTCTGTACGTACGTACGTTGGTCAGAACGCCTGCCTACGTGTCCCTCTGTGAGTCGGTATGTCTGTGTGTCTGTCTGTCTGTCTATCTGTCTATCTGTCTGTCTGCCTGTCTGTCTGTCTGTACGTACGTACGTTTGTCAGTACGCTTGCCTATGGGTCCATCTGTGTGTCTGTGTGTCTGTCTGTCTGTCTATCTGTCTGTCTGTTTGTACGTACGTACGTTGGTCAGTACGCCTGCCTACATGTCCTTCTGTGTGTCTGTGTGCCTGTCTGTCTGTCTATCTGTCTGTCCGCCTGTCTGCCTGTCTGTCTGTCGGTACGTACGTACGTTTGTTAGTACGCTTGCCTATGTGTCCATCTGTGTGTCTGTGTGTCTGTCTGTCTATCTATCTGTCTGTACGTAGGTACGTACGTTGGTCAGAACGCCTGCCTACGTGTCTTTCTGTGAGTCGGTGTGTCTGTGTGTCTGTCCGTCTGTCTATCTGTCTGTCTGTCTGTCTGTACGTACGTCCATTGGTCAGTACGCCTGCCTTCGTGTCCTTCTGCGTGTCCGTGTGTCTGTCTGCCTATCTGTCCGTCTGTCTGTCTGTACGTACGTCCGTTGGTCAGTACGCCTGCCTACATGTCCTTCTTTGTGTATCTGTCTGTCTCTACGTCCGTCCGTTGGTCAGTACTCCTGCCTTCCTGTCCTTCTGTGTGTCTGTTTGTCTGTTTTTCTATCTATCTCTCTGTCTCTCTGTACGTACGTCCGTTGGCCAGAACGCCTGCCTACGTGTCCTTCTGTGTGTGTGTGTGTGTGTGTCTATTTGTACGTACGTCCGTTCATCAGTACGCCAGCCTACGCGTCCTTCTGTGTGTCGACTTAACAGTAATTTCGGAACTCATAATAATAATATTGAAATCACCAAATCACGATAAAGTCTTCAAAGCATGTCGACTTAATAGTGATTTTGGAATTCATAATAATTGAAACCACCAGATCACGATAAAGTCTTCATAGTGTGTCGACTTAATAGTGATTTTGGAACTCATAGTAATTTAAACCACCAGATCACGATAAAGTCTTCATAGTGTGTCGACTTAATAGTGATTTCAGACACAGTTGCCTTGATTCTGCTTGAACTTCATTGAACAGTTGAATGGCGCGAGATTACTTTCAAGGCTGTATGTTCGTGTCTATGTCTGTCCTTCCCGTTGTCTGTCTTTCTGTCTGTCCTTCGCTTTTTGTGGCCATCTTATCATCTGCATGTTAGTTCTTGTATCTGTCTATGCATCCATGAGTTTATAAGTATGCGTGTGTCTGTTTGCCTGTCTGCCTGGATGGCTGAGTGTCCGTCTGTCGGTCTGAAAACCTTCATTAGGCACCTAAAATCATTCATTCATTCATTCATTCATTCCGAAAATTTATATAGCGCCCCTTCAAGAAGTCTACTCAGAGGCGCTCCCAGTCCAGCCACAGCTAAAAAGATAGGTCTTGAGCAACTTGTAGAAAGCAGGCAACTTATTCAGAGGTAGTAAGCGTAGAGCAAGTGGGAGCTCATTCCATCTTCTTCTGTCCATGTGTCCACCTATTACACACCACCGTTATGGAAGGCTCCTAAATCGGATTAACAAGTATGTTCTCAGTTAATGAGCGTTTTTTGTTTATATTATGATTAATATTCGAAAGGCTCTCGTCGTCGTGTAGCATCCACGCAAGGTGCCAACGACCGTACAAAATTATATGCAATGCAATGAAAAACAAAGAATTACTTTGAGCACGATGCAGTTAAAAACAAAGAATTCACTGAGTAGGCCTGCAATGCTAAAAACAATGAACACCAATTAAAGGCGTCAAAATAATGGTCTTCAATGTTACTAATCTTTGTTATTTAACAGCATAATAATTATATTTCCGTTAATAATTTATATGATTTTTGTATTGTGATAAGATGGTCTTTAAGGCAAATAATAAAAATTTCCAGCCATTATGAAATACACAAAATAAAGATATTTAAATGTAAAAGGTGAACTATTAATTAACCTGCCATCTGAATCTAGTTTTTAAACTATAAGCTTAGTACGGCATCGGCTTAAAGTTAACAACATTTGTACTTATGAAGTGAGATTTTATAAGAAATTTCTATGTAAAATCTCTGTCATTGAATGCAATCACCAATCATAATAGATATATATTGTACAAACAGAATTTGAAAATCGCAGTTCCTTGTCATATAGGTCCATTATAGACATGACTATGTCAGTCCTGTAATGCAACCTGATATACTTAATCTATAACTTTCCATTTCTAATACAGCATATTGTTGCTTATTATTGCAATGTTGACATGAGATTCTTATTCAAGTTATAAATGTTTACATTATAATAGTGAAAGCTAGGTAGCCTATAAGGAAAGAATATTAACATTAGTAGGCTTATAGGCTAATATATTCAAACGCTAAAACGAAAATAGTCCAAAACTTATAACACATTGATAGTGTTAGTAACATATAACAGTCAGACAACCTTAAAAGTCCACGCAAGGTCTTTGTTCATCCTAAGCTTCATTGCATAGGATTGACAAGAGAAAAACAATAAGGCCGTATACGCTTGTCCTTCTCCACATTTCTATAGGACCTATTATGTCTGTCTCTTTGACCCTCTGTTTGTCCAGACCATTCGTCCGGTGCAGCATAATCATTTTTCATCAATCCGTCTTCTTATTTGCACAAATCCTTTGCATCAATAGTCTACGCCAAAAATAGCTTCTGTCAGAGCAGCAACTTTTTTATCAATTCATCTTTTAATTAAAGAATTAGTGTCCATCCAGCTAGTTCCAATTTTCATCGGCAAATCTTTTCATCGATTCAACTTAAATTTAAGTAGAAATTACCTGATCAATCCGGCATTTATATTGCAAAAATTCTTTTCACCAATCCAAGCGATTAGCGACCAACGCTAAAACCCATGCGATGGCGATTAATTTAAAATGCTAAAGCGATAAATTGCCTAAAACCTGTAGCTCAACATAGGGCCTACTGTTTTAGAGCCCGAATGGCTAATAACAACCTTAGGGGCATAGCTGCCAAATAAAAGGTTCAATTTCCACCTTCAACTAAATCAATTTGACTTAGTTTCCTGCAGTGCAATGGACTTCAAGTAGGCCTAATAAACTTTTTGAAATGGCATCATTAAACATCGTCTTCTCTGCGGACCGATTTTGCTTGTCACTTGCAACCTAAGTTATAAAGCAATGATGATAAACCAATAGCTATCCAGACTGATGTTAAAAATCCTTCTTTAAAAAATGAAATGTTAACATGCACATTTGAAAACATAAGACTTCTTGACAAAGTCAAGCTGCAAAACTCGAAAGTCAGTAAAGTGTTGGCAGCCGATTGACTCATTGCAGCACTTTCTGCATTCTTCTATCAACTCGGCGCATTTAGTTGAACTTGTCATTGATTATTTTTGTGCGAATAGACTGCCACAGCTGAGTGTATTGTGGATGAAGTTCCTTAAATTTCTCAATGACCACTTTTCCTGAAATAGAAAGCATACTGAAACATTTTGAATATTGATAATATGAAAAACAATAGTATACTTGAAACCGTAGCTTAAAAATAGGAATAGTGGCATTGCATATCTAATTCTAACAAGCACCTAATCACTAACATACAGGGTGCGGCATAAAAGTAATCACCTACGGTTTTCAGCCCATATCTTGGCCAAAGATACGAATTTTTAAATGAAGCTTTACAGTCTTAAAGACAATTCATATTTACGTACAATGGTGAAATAACAAAAAAATTCAAATAGAACAAAAGTTATATCACTTTTAGTGAGGCCACCCACCGTTTTTTGACGATTCAAAAACGAAACGTAATGTTTTTGTTTTTTGCTAAGATCATGGCCAGAAGTCAGAATTTCAAAATGAATCTCTACAGGCTTAAGGACAATTCATATTTACACATGATGGCCAGATTTCATCAAAATATTGCAAACACAACAAAAGTTACACCACTTTTAGTGAGGCCACCCACCGTTTTTGACGATTAAAAGGTTACATGACATTTGAACGGACGACAAAAGAACGTGCGACAGTAGAACGGCGACAGTAGAACGGTGTATAAATGACCGCTCAGCTTATTGAACGGCCGGACAGTTGAACGGGCGACAGATGACCGGTGGACAATTGATCGGTAAAGTTAGTAAAATTTAAAGCAATCAAACATTTACTGTCTTGGACATGTTGGCCTACCAAGTTCAATGTATAGTTCTGATTTCACGCTGTATCATTGGTTGCGCTCCATTTTATACCTACGCGATCTCTGTCGCCCAATCTCGGATGCCGAAGCACACATCAGGCTATTCACTCTGCTATGAAGGGGCAACTCTTAGTTCCATGGGCTCACCCTAGCTGCCAGACAACACCGAGCTTTCTCGGTTGTATACGGCCGTCAATCTGGAATGAACTCCGTTCACACCTTCATTTTCTCAAGTCTCTTTTCTTTCGCCGTGGCTTGGCTGGGAGCGCGTCTGGGTAGTTTCTTGAAGGGCGCTTTATAAATTCGTATAATGAATGAATGAATGAATGAATGGATGAATGAATGAATGAATGAATGAATGAATGAATGAATGAATAACGCTGTCTCACACTTAAAAACAAAACTTTGTCTCACACGTAAAAGTAACAGTAAAACTTTATAACTTTCTCTAATATTCAGTATCATCAAACGTCGCACCCAACATTAAGTCAAAGCTCAAAATAGGCCTATATAAACGTGTATAGTGTATAGGCCTACACCTCCGCTCCTTGTAAATTGTTCATAAGTCGGTCATAAGTCGGTCCGGTAATATGGCGTTCCGGTTGTGTCGCCTGTTCTACTGTCGGTCCGTTGTAATATCGCCCGTTAAAGTGTCGCCGGTCAAGTGTCGTCCGTTCAAATTACCACCGTTCAAATGTCTGCACACCATGAGAAGGGTATCCGGTCAATACCGCGCACACAATACCGCGTTTTGCACTACCGCGCAGCTTCAATACCGCGCACGATCGATACCGCGCACGATCGTTAGCGCGTTTGTTTGCGAATTTGTCCAATCAAGCTTCTATTTCATACCTATAAATACCTTCATCCAGCTTCCATTTCTCGCTCGTTATTTTCGTCAATCCAGCTTCTATTTCATATATAAAAATACCCTCATCCAGCTTCCATTTCTCGCTAGTTATTTTCGTCAATCCAGCTTCTATTTCAAACCTATAATTACATAGAAATAAGAGCTGGATGTACCCCCAAAGTCCGACCTGCACCTCAGAGCGGTGGGAGGAGAGAAAAGAAGAAGAAGAAGAGCTGGATGAAGGTATTTCTATGTGGAAAATAGAAGCTGGATTGACGAAAATAACGAGCGATAAATAGAAGCTGGATGAAGGTATTTCTATGTCGGAAATAGAAGCTGGATTGACGAAAATAACGAGCGATAAATAGAAGCTGGATGAAGGTATTTCTAAGTCGGAAATAGAAACTGGATTGCCGAAAATAACGAGCGATAAATAGAAGCTGGATGAAGATATTTATAGGTATGAAATAGAAACTGTATTGAACAAATTCGCAAACAAACGCGCTAACGGCCGTGCGCGGTATCGATCTGCGCGGTATTGAAGCTGCGCGGTAGTGAAAAACGCGGTATTGTGTGCGCGGTATTGTGTGCGCGGTATTGAAGCTGCGCGGTAGTGAAAAACGCGGTATTGTGTGCGCGGTATTGTGTGCGCGGTATTGTGTGCGCGGTATTGACAGTAAACCCATGAGAAGAGACCATGAGAAAGTGTATCACAGAGTCTTTGCATGAGTTAGACTACCATTACTCAGTTCTATGCAGGTGGCCTGTAAAATCTGAGTTTGATACTTCAAACTATAGAATGTTTCAAATTGCGCGATGTCCGAGAGCATAAGTAACTCAAAAAAAATTTAAACTCCCATTGATCGCTTCAAGACATTCCAGTATGTGTTTTGAAATGCCGAATATCAGCGACAACAGCAATAGAAATTGTTCTCCGCCACTGCGCTTCTGTGCCTTGGTGCGGACCAGTCTGCCGGGTAATTGGCCTGGATGAAAGAAGAGGACGTCGCTAATGATCTTTTTGTACCGCGTAGTGTTGCTTTACTCAAGTCTAATTATTGTTCTCGTAAAGAATTAAAACCAACCACCAACAGAATCTGCACGGGTTGTTGATGAAACACGTTATTCCTGTCAGAATATTTATCATGTGCAACCATTCATGTCCAGCCTTGAGCATATAATTTATACCTCTGTATACCTTTTTAATCTTAGTGTAGAAGCTGGCTATATAGCCTACTTCCTTTGAATCTTGAGTATCATGATAGCATGCAGAAGAATTTTGCGCTGGCCATTGCCAAATTGGAATAAATAAAAAAAAATTGGAAAGGGAAATGATATGTCCATACAGGGTGCGGAAAAAGTAATCCCCTACGGTTTTCAGCCCATATCTTGGCCAAACATACGAAGTTTTAAATGAAACTTTACAGTCTTAAAGGCAATTTCTATTTACGTACAATGGTCAAATTACAAACAAAATATTTCAAACAGAACAAAAGGTATATTACTTTTAGTGAGGCTATCCACCGTTTTTTGACGATTCAAAAACACGACGCATCAAAAAGTAACAAAAACCAATTTAATTATTCTGACCAATATCCTGGCTGGAAGTAAGAATTTTGACATGAAAATTCACAGTCTTAAAGAGAATTCATATCTGCACATGATGGCCAGATTTCAGCAAAATATTTCAAACAGAACAAAAGTTATGGGACTTTTAAGGAGGCCCCCTGCCGTTTTGTGACGATTCAAAGACGTAACGCAGCAAAAGTAACAAAGACACGATTTTATTTAGTCTCACCTCAAATAATTGGTATCAGGTAGCCTTGATATTGATAGATGATCATTATTATTACTATTTAAAAAAGGAACAGGGTACGAGCGTAGCTGCACGTCACCGAGAAGTCACTTAGCAAGATGACAACCAAATTAGCAAATAAGAAATCCGTCAGATTAATCAACAGGTCCATCAAGTACTTTGAAAAGCGACTCAACAGAAGCTTTGGCACTGGTGGTGGGCACATTGAACACAAGTTGTGAATCACTATCAAGTTCAGTTCCAAACACTTATTTGAGATTTGACTTGATAAAATCACGTTTTTGTTACTTTTTGTTGCGTTACGTTTTTTAATCGGTGTGCAGACATTTGAACGGTGGTCATTTGAACGGACGACACTTGACCGGCGACACTTTAACGGGCGATATTAGAACGGACCGACAGTAGAACAGGCGACACTTAACCGGAACGCCATATTACCGGACCGACTTATGAACAATTTACAAGGAGCGGAGGTGTAGGCCTATACACTATACACGTTTATATAGGCCTATTTTGAGCTTTGATTTAATGTTGGGTGCGACTTTTGGTGATACTGAATATTAGAGAGAAAGTTATAAAGTTTTACTGTTACTTTTACGTGTGAGACAAAGTTTCGTTTTTAAATGTGAGACAGCGTTATTCAGAGTTGCCCCTTCATAGCAGAGTGAATAGCCTGATGTGTGCTTCGGCATCCGAGATTGGGCGACAGAGATCGCTTAGGTATAAAATGGAGCGCAACCAATGATACAGCGTGAAATCAGAGCAGCAATTCGATAAGAGATACGTTGATACGTTGGGCTATAGGCAACCAGTGCAACACATCACGCATGTTATGACCACCCTGCCACAATTATGGCCATTTTTGACGTATCTCAAGAATGACATTCAATTGCAAAAGACTACTTTCTTGCAAGGATCGAACAGGTTACACGTGCATGTCACCAGCTACGGCAAAGGAGAAATTTTGATACATTTAAGCTCAGTTGCTCATTTTGTCACACAACTATACATTGAACTTGGTAGGCCAACATGTCCAAGACAGTAAATGTTTGATTGCTTTAAATTTTACTAACTTTACCGATCAATTGTCCATCGGTCATCTGTCGCCCGTTCAACTGTCCGGCCGTTCAATAGTCTCAGCGGTCATTTATACACCGTTCTACTGTCGCCGTTCTACTGTCGCACGTTCTTTTGTCGTCCGTTCAAATGTCGTGTAACCCTTCTCATACACAGCGCAATTCACGCGACGTTCGACAGCGCTATACAACATCGTTCAGTTGTTGTGATGCATTAGAGCAGTGCTGTCCAACGTTTTTGGCCCCACGGGCCGCAGAAGCAATAATTTTTAAACCTCACCAGTAAACTCAAAAGCAACGGCTAGCATTTATTATAATTTTCGCCTATAGCTGAGGTACACGGCGTTGCCCGGAAAATGTAGGATTCGACCCGCTCCGGGCCACAACATACTCCACCACACCACACCAAGTCCACCACATTCCTACCTCCACCGGTACGCCACCCATGAAATTGGGTATTGGGGAAATTTCCACACCACCCCCACCCCAAATTTCTTGCTGTCCTGCGGCAGAACAACGGTCAAGGCAAAGGAATTTTATCAGGGCAAGCTGCTTGGCCGCCACAGTTTTACAAACTAATATATATTTTCGCGGTTACGCCAGTTGCAGACCTTAGCTCAAACTCCAACCTTCCTATGTGAGCTTTTCACCCGGGCTTCTGTCTCTCTGGGCAGCTGTTCACTGCGCTCAGCTACCCGTTGAGGCCTCCTTGTTCTTTTTTCGTGCTCTGTGAGCATGCAACGAACAGGATCCTTGGTTGAGGGTCGCAGAATGGACAGCACTGCATTAGAAAGAGCAGCAAACTAAGATACATGACAGCACTGCATTTGAGATAGCAGAAAACTAAGATACAGCAACCTAAAACACATACCAGGATTTTTCTCTGCATTGAGCCAAGATTTGAAGTAATCTCGGGTAGTGTCAGTTTCTCCTTTAGAACATCGTAAATAAGCCCATCTCTTCCTTTTCCGCTTTTTTCGACTGACATCTGGTTATTTTGAAGAAGGATCAGACTCCATATCACTTAGGAAATCCTCGTCTAAAACAAAATTGAAAGAATATCCTGCAATAATTTATACACTGCACAAAAAGATTACAAGAGATAGCAGAACTGTTAAATTTAAACTGAATTTGCACTTTCATTCCGCAGTAAACGCCTGCAGCGGCAAAAACCGCTGTCATGGTGAACTCCCTTCAAGTAGAATAGTAGATTACAACGGCTGTAGCTGTAAAGCCGTAAAAGAGTTGAGAGCTTCAAGTCTCTGATCAAACTGTTCTGAGCTTAATTACAATTTCATTTGAAATAATTTATTCATCCAATTATCATCTTATAAAATGCAATACAATACAACTGATATCTGATATCACCTTCCTTACAAAGCTCAGAAGTGCACACACAGCTAATAGAATGCATTTACGATAACATGAGGTAAAAACCATGAAAACACCACCGAAATGGAAAAATGTGAAAAAAACCGGATTATTTGGTAAGGAGAATTGGTGACTTTTTTGAAGATTTCGGCCGGATGACTAAAAAAGTCGTTAGTTTTTTTAGGAAGGAAAATTGGTGAAACTTTCCCGAAATCAAATCCTGGCCACGGCCTTGCGGGAGGCTCTTCGCTGCCCTCCTACTTAATCAAGGAAATGTGTTGAACCCACTCCCCCATCATTGAGGCCCCAGCCTTATTCCATGAAGCCAAGACTATATGACAGAATTGTCCATAATTACAGGGCGGACAACCTAATGAGGAAATCGTTTTTAACGAGAATGCTTAATTGTATTTAAATGTCATACCATATAAACCAAAGTGCAGCATAAATTGTTGGTCATTAAAAAACATAATATTTTTAAAATTATTTTAGATTTTGTACATAGGTTTGTGCTATTTTAAAACACTTGATATTAATTGGATATAGAAATGATGTAGGCTACGCTTGTTTATTATACCATGTCTGTACACACAAATGCGGTTAGCAATTGGTCTATTAAAGAATATTCTCATTTTATCTTATCTTCGCTAATGTGGTTCGAAAATAAGTTGGTTCCAGAGGAGCTGCACATCACTGTGACACCATTTTACAAAATTGCTATCAATTGGTAAATTAAGAAATTGTTCACATCAATAATTGTTTATTATTTTAAGCAATAAAATGGAAATTTGCAAACATTAAAATGGCAAAGGTATCAATTACAAAAAAATTGTTCAGAAACTTCATGAGCAACAGTGCCGGCGTTAGCACCCCCCGAACCCCCCCGGCCGGGGGCCTCGAGTTTGAAGGAGGCCCCCAAATTTAGCTGGTCAAAATGCCTATTTGGTACTGTACAGATCCGATCTGGTGCATGCCTCAACTAACCATATGGCACTGCCATAGCAGACCTAAAGCAAATATCATACTGATTTGGGCGTAAGCATAAAACCATTAGAGTTTTAAAGGGGCCCCCAAATTTAAATATGTGACTGTACAGAACCGGTCTAGTGCACGCCTCAACTAACCATATGGCACTGCCTTAGCAGACCTAATGCAAATATCATACTGATTTTGGGCGTAAGTATAAAGCCATTTAAACCAACTCGATCAGGCAAATTCGTCCACATTCTCAAACACAACTTTTATAAATTTTAACTTATTCTAATTGCTAATTGGATGAGGCCTCAAAATAAAACCTGCGCAAGGACCAAACATTAAAACCTGTGTAGGGTCCCAGATGTCCTTGTGTCTGATCTCAAATTTGCAAGGGGCCTCAAATGTAGCTGGTAATTATACCTTTCATAACTGTTCATTCCTGAAACCACGCACCGAATTATGTTTTAACGCAAATCATACAAAATAATATAATATTACGCGAACCAATAGAACATTGTCCTTCAACCAAAGAGGAGACTTTGGGGGAGGGGTGTGGACAGAGGCATGGCCCCACAATTTGTGGTTGGGACGGAATCCTTGTATTACCAATATTTCAGAAATATTTCAAATTAGTATCATCCACTGCCCATCAATAATAATCATTTAGTTAAGATGACAGCCTATAAATGCTACCATTACAGTTGGCAAATTGGACAAATTTGAACAATGGAGAGGGGGACACTATGAAGTCCTAAACCACGACTAACAGCGTTTAAAAATTAGCAATTTTTGTAAAGACGACAGCTTAAAATTCTACCATTCCAGCATGGAAATTCGAAAAAACTTAACAATTGGGAGGGGACATTTATTGAAGTCTTTCAACACTTATATCAGTGCTGTCCTACGTGCGGCCCGCGGGCCGCATGCGGCCCCCGAGGTGATTTCAAGTGACCCGTCTGGGCTCGATAAATTTTTGCACTTTAATTGCGTAAAATGAAGCAAAGGGTAAAGTCACTGGTCTTTTGTTTGTATGCGCACTTGTTATAGCGCCCCTTCAAGCTCTCTACTCAGAGGCGCTCCCGACTACAGAGCGCACACTGCATCGGAGTTTCACGCCGAAGCGCTGAGCAATTGCGAGTGAAGGACTTGCCCAAGGTCCCTACGCGACGACTTGAGGTGGATTCGAACCCCGAACCTTCCGGCTTCAAGGCAACGACGCCACCACTAGACCACCGCGCCCCACGCTGGTCGACTTGAGCTTTTATTATTTTTATTGACTTTGTGACAGTTGCTGATTTTGAATGCTATCAGGAAGGCCAATTCGAAAACTAAAATTGCTCTCTTCTTTTTATTCATAGGGCTAGGTTCCAGTAGTCTATCTGGAGATTGACCCACGACTTCCGGTTGTAACAACTTCTATTACTGTACTCAACTAAACTCACTTCGTAAACCGCCTCAAACCGTTCACTTCTAGTCAGTTCCTGATATATGTACAGCGTTCCAAAACGTCTGCAAGTGAATCTAGAGATAGTCTAATTCTAGTACTTAAGGATTAAAAAGAACCAATCGATAATTAAGAGACCCAGGGACCAGGGATGACGAACGTCGATGTTTTGACTCTGTCTTGCCCGAGGAATATGGTGCTAGCTCTTTAGACCAAGATTCTGGCTTCGACGATGTTTTTATGAAAGTCAGAGCAGGAGGATGGAAATTCGCCTCAATCCTAAAGTGGATCTTAGCCAGAAAAATTGATCGGGCGACGTATACTGAAGAGCTGAGCTGGCCAAACTGTGCTGGGCGACAAAACTGATTGCGAGCTAGGCAGGAATTAACGCCACCTTTGCGTTGCAAATTTTGGTGCTCAATTATTGTGAAGCATGACAATCGTGGTTTGTGTAATCTATATGCTATTATTCATTAGTAGGCCTATTATTCCTGTGGGACTCGTCGAACTCTTTCGATAAACTGCTCAAGACTTTCCTCTTTGGCCATTCCTGGGTTGTAAGCATCTGTGAATAGTTATTTTGAACCGGCGCTATATAAATTTCATAGCAGATGGCTATAGATTATAGATTGATAGATAGGTTACAATCATTCTATATTAAATTTCAATACTCGTTGCAATGTTAATATATCAATAAATTGTGATTTTACTGTTGCGGCCTTCGGCTTCAAAAATCTTGCCTTTGCGGCCCGTGGTACCAAAAAGGTTGGACAGCACTGACTTATATTGTGAAAACTTTTGCTGAGGTGACAGCTCAAAGTATGGGGGCCTCAAGTTTTTTTGGGGGGCCTCCGGTACCCTAGCGCCGGCACTAATGAGCAAGGTAGGACCATGCTTGGGAAACATCACGTAGATAGATAGATAGATAGATAGATAGATAGATAGATAGATAGATAGATAGATAGATAGATAGATAGATAGATAGATAGATAGATAGATTGATAGATAGATAGATAGATAGATAGATAGATAGATAGATAGATAGATAGATAGATAGATAGATAGATAGATAGATAGATAGATAGATAGATAGATAGATAGATAGATAGATAGATAGGTAGGTAGGTAGATAGGTAGGCAGGCAGGCAGGCAGGCAGGCAGGCTGGTTGGTACGTAGGTAGGCAGGCAGGCAGGCAGGCAGGCAGGCAGGCAGACAGACAGACAGACAGATAGGCAGTCAGGCAGGCAGGCAGGCAGGCAGGCTGGCTGGCAGGATGGATGGATGGATGGGTGGGTGGGTTGGTGGATGGATGGATGGATTGATGGATGGATGGATGGATAGATGGATGGATGGATGGATGGATAGATAGATAGATGGATTGATCAATTCGTTTATTGAACCCAGCAAAATCTTTTTTACAGTTGAGTATAAATGCAATAGATCAAATGAAACAAAGAAACGATTAAAACATCAGATTTAAATGAGTTTAAATGGGAGGTACAGGTCCCGTAATGGGCGCAGACTTGGGCGGAGGATTGAGGGGGACGAAAAGGCGGCTGAAGAGTTTGGGCTGACGAATGGCTGAGACGCCGACGAAAATTTTCCATCTTGTTGACGGCAAAAATTTCTGAAGAACTTTTTTTAGTCATCCGTACGAAATGGGGAGAAAATTCTGATTTTTCGCTGCCAAAAAGTTAACTACTTTTTTTAGTCATACATGACGACTTGACTTACCAATTACAGATTATTGGTGAGGGGACAAATGCATGGGCCGCCCCCTGCCATATCCATTGAGGAGGACCGGCTCCCATGTCCACCTCTAAGCCTCCGCCCATGGGCCCATGGGCCCATGGGCCCATTGAGCAAGTGAGTGACTTAGAGAGGATATACATACTGTCGGGAACTGGATCGGGTAATTATAGGTTATGTGTGTTAAGTGTATGGATTCGGATAAGTCCTTTGAATTGTGGTAAAGTGGGAGATTTTTTTATGTCACTGGATAGTTTATTCTACACAAAGGGCCCTGGTAATGAATGGAAAATTTACGGGTCTGGGTTTTAGCATGATGGTAGATGAAGACACGGTTACTTCTAGCTAATCTAGTAGTAATAGCTGATGAGACTGGAGTGAAGAATGACAGGAAAGCGGGTTCCACGACAATTGGTCTACAGACAATTCGTCTAACGACAACTCGTCTACAGACAATTGGTCTAACGACAACCGGTCTACAGACGACTCATATTGATGAAATAGAAGCTGGATTTATGATAAAAAGTTAAATGGCTTCATGGGCGCCCGCAGAAATGTTTGCAGGGCGCGAAATTTTTACGACAGTCACGGTTAAATTTTCCAGTTGCATGAGCTTGAAAAATGCAAAGCTGGAAATTAAGAATACGGGTATTTTTTCAAAGAGGTTTCTTATGCAAATTTCTCAGTTTCATTTTGTGTATAATTTTTAGTAAGAATAGTTTTCTTATAAATTTGTTAAAAATCAAAAATAGATGTTAAAAAGTAGCTTCCTAAAGGTGTGCTATGTAAGTCTATTGAATGAACGAATGAATAAATGAACGAAAAATAGGTGTCAGTTTTCAAGGGGCAAGTGCTCCTCTAGCTGCTTCTAAAGCGCCACTCGAAAGTCAATCGCAGGGCACCAGCTTTTTCATATGTGCTGCATAGGGTCAGAAGCCTATTCCAAAAAGCAGTCAGAAAGAGGTCCGAGTATGGTAGCAAGAGGGCCAGAGTATCTGTTAATGAGGCTGTCTTTTAGGAAGGTGAAGGATCCGAGGGTCAGATGAGTGTGGTATCAATTCTTTTTAATAGATCTCTTTGTCAGTTTTGGGTGTAAATCTCGAGGCGCATGGGTGGAGTTTGGTTTCCGTTTTTTGGGAGGCTTAAAACTTGGTTCAGAAGGCGCGGCGCTGAAAAAAATTGTTGTTTCGACCGGAAAAAGTTGATGACCCTTTTTAGTCGTATTTCCCGGCCGAAAAGTTGGTGACATTTTTTAGTCATCAGTTGTAAGTGATTCGGGGGAGGGGAGCTAAACCCGAAAAAATAGACAATTTACACGGTAAAAAACATGGCTATGGGGCTTCTTGGGGGCTTAGCCCATTAGCCCCTGATAAACTCCGCCCATGTCAAGGCGTGATAACCAGAGCCCTTTATCAAGTTTATCTACAGTTTGACCTCCCTGGATTCTGTAGCTTACTGGCAGCTAGCGAAATGGAAAAAATGGAGCCTGACTATAATAGCAGACTTGGTTTATAATTACAATGCTGGTGAATAAGCAGATCTCCCTGATGTCAGTGTACCTTGAGAAATTTTCAAATCTTTGCAATAGTATTTAATTTTTGGCAGTTGTGATTATTTTCTCTACAGCTAGATTCCACTCAGGCAGGCCATAGTCGATAGGCCAGCTGTTTGCATGGGCGCCCGTAGGAGGGTTGAAAGCCAATGGTCATTGTCGCAGTTTTTACAATGTAGAAAGAGCTTGAACATGCAAGGCAGAAAGTTATAAGAGAATGTTTATTTCTATATACATGTAATATAGATCTCTAAACGTAGCCTACATTTCTGACTTTCACTGCCTGTATCATTCGTATCATTGGCGCATTAATGCAAAGAAATGGTTTAAAACACAAAAGTAGTAGTTAAAAACATTGGTGTCAATTTTCCATGGGGCAGGTTCCCCCTTGCCCCTATGTGCGGGCGCCCATGAATGGCTTCGATTTCTCAAGCGCTGGACCAGTTGTCTATAGACCAGTTGTCGTTAGGCGAATTGTCTGGAGACCACTTGTTGTTAGACGAGTTGTCTGTAGACCAGTTGTCATGACACCGAAAGGGAAAGCGGCAGGCAACATAATATTGGCGTATTATTACATGAACTCATAAGTTTGGATAATCTACTTTGATCAGCATTAGAATTCTCAAGGTCATCAAAAGGTGGTTTAGTGTGTGAATTGTAAGTTGACTTAGCTATAATACGGATTGCTTTTTTGAAGAAGTTTCAGTTTTAATAGGTGGGCAGGGTAGATTGAAGACCAGATGAAGCCAGGATACACTAGGTTAAGTATGTTTGTAATAAAGCATGATATAAGTTCTTAAGTATAAAGGTAGGAAGTGAGTGGGAGATTCTAATTAGAATTCCAATATTTTTCGTAACTTTTTTGAGATATTTCGTAAGTATTGACGTTCCATTTTAATCGCTGATCACTGTAGACCCCCAAGAAACGTGCACGATTCAACCTGGGTCTCAGCTTACCATCGACTGATAATCTTTTATCAGTAGTTGGAATGAGTTTTTAAAAATTGGTTCTAAAGATGATGTAATTAGTTTTACTCAGGTTCAGAGAGAGTTTGTCAGCTTGGAACCAGTCACTAGCC
>OX457039.1:27589919-27592419 GCA_949752735.1 Lumbricus terrestris
TACACATGTAAGGCAGTGTATAGGCCCTATAGGCGCTATTTGAGAATTAGAAAATTGTAATACTTAAAAATGATGGTAACTCACCGAGGTCTTTCCTGCTGCAACCTGCAGGTAGTCGAAATAAATAATTCGCATTCTGGGGAGAAACGAAGTCTCTCAGACTGGTGGATTTATTATAGCAACTAGCAACCACATTTAGGATCGACACTTCTGCGTGTCTTGCTTTGAGAGGAACCGTTTTATATCGTGACTCCTTTGCATGTGCTCCATTGAAGTCTAGGCCTAATCACCCTCGCAGCAGGAGTATCTTACACCTAATACCAACAGCCGCTATTCTATCTTCCTCACAGTAGCACAAAGGGATCAGTTGAAAGATCCAAGCCTTCGAAACCGTACTAGCCTAATTATCAACAATGCACCTAAATAAACCAGATGCCCGGTCAACTCATCAACACGTGTAATCGGCACAGTTGTCTGGAATGGGTTCCCACAGGGCTACGTCTACTTCCTGGGGTTCTTACAGAAACACTTTTTTTTATTAAACTCAAAACTGTCCGTTTTGCCGTGCTAAAGTCAGGAGCGCTTCTGAGCATTCCCCATGAAGAAGTGCTATGTAAATTCTTGAAGAAATGAATGACTGAATGAATGATGGCCTAATAAAAGATAGGCCCTAATTGTACTTTTAAATTAACTCAACAGTCAGTGCTATGATCCAGTTTGCTTTTGGAAATGATTTGATCCTTCTCTGCTTTCCGTCCACCACTCTAAATTTCTTCCAAGCGTAATTCGCTTAGTCCTTTTTAGAATTTCGTTTCTTCAGCTGTTCCCAGGTAATTGCTAGCCACGTCTGTAGTTGCTTCGACAATGCCGTATACAGTCCTCACCATCCTAAATACCACTGGAATGCAGTGATGACGACGATGACAGCGAAAAAATGATGATGATGACGACAACACCAACTGCGATTATAAAGACGTTGAATATGACGATGGATATGAATGTGATGATGATGATGATGATGATGATGATGATGATGATGATGATGATGATGATGATGATGATGAATATGAATATGATGATGATGCTGATGAAGATGATGATGATGATGATGATTATGATGATGACGATGACGATGACGATGACGATGACGACTGACGACGACGGCGGTGATGATGGTTTTGATAACAATGACGTTAATGCCGTAACAAGGGCGCCTGATAATGTTGATGAAGATGAAGATGATGATGATGATGATGATGATGATGATGATAATGGTGATGGTGATGATGATGATGATGATGATGATAACGATGATGACGACGACGACGACGACGACGACGATGATGATGATGATGATGATGATGATGATGATGATGATGATGATGATGATGATGATGATGATAACGATAATGACGACGATGATGATATCGATGATGATGACGACGACTACGGCGATTATGATGATGTGATAACAATTACGATTTTTATGGCGCCCTAACACAGCCATGCCGTTAATAGGCGCCTGATGACGATGATGATGACGACGATGATGGCCACGAAGATTATGATACTGATTAACTTATTATTCTGTATTTTTGAGGCGATATCTATATAAACAATGAAACGATTCTGGTTTTTTGCCTGGATGCATTTTAAGGGAGGGGTGGGGAGGGGTGAAGAGGGGTGGGGAAAAGAAAGTTTTTTCCAGAAAACCCAAATTTTCCGGATGGTATACCGGTGGATGTCGAAGTGTGGTGGGGTGTCGTGGTGTGTGGTGGGAGGTGGAGGGGTGAAAGAGAAGTGGGGGGTGGGGAGAGGGGAAGGGGAATTGGGGATAGACAGTTTTTTCCCGAAAATCAAAATTTCACGGGTGGTTTACCGGTGGATGTCAAAGTGTGGTGGGGTGTCGTGGTGTGTGGTGGGAAGTGGAGGGGTGGGAGAGGGGTGGGGGAGAGGGGTAGGGGAATTGGGGGAAGTAAGTTTTTCACCGGTGCCTTACCGGTGGAGGTCGGAGTGTGGTGGGGTGTGGTGGGATGTGGTGGAGGGGCTGGAGAGTGGTGTGTGGTGGGAGGCGGAGGGGTTGTGAGAGTGGGGAAAGGTGGGGGAGAAAGGAAGGTGAATTGGGAGAAGAACGTTTTCCCCAAAAAATCTAAATTTAACCGGTGGCTTACTGGTGAAGGTCGGAGTGTTGTGGGGTGTCGTGAAGTGCGGTGGGGGTTGGGAGAGTGGGGGAGGTGTGGGGAATGGGTGGGGGTAGGAGAGTGTGGAGTGTGGAGTGGGGGTGGGGAGTGAGAGAAATTCTTCCCGAAAATCAAAATGTCACGGGTGGCTTACCGGCGGAGGTCGGAGTGTGCTGGGGTGTCGTGGCATGTCGTGGGGGTGTGGTGGTGGTAGGTGGGGGAAGGATGCGGTGAGGAAATTTTTTCCCCAGAAAATCCAAATTTCACGGTTGGCTTACCGGTGGAGGTCGAAGTGTGGAGTGTCGTGGAGTGTGGTGGGG